>CAJQZP010000811.1:0-31481 GCA_907164705.1 Parnassius apollo
TGATCCTAACTTAAAAGAATATATTAAAAATAATTGCGGATATATAATCGCAGGCGTTTTTATTTGCTTAACCAAATCATGTTAGTGCTATTAGTAATTACTTCTTTAGACAATTAAAGTGACTGTTTAATTAAAATAAAAATATGCCCTTAACAATTTATTGCAAAAAGAGTATTATTATCTTTGGACTTAATTTATTTGATACCTTTGTTTTTATCGCCTGTAAGTCGACTGAGGAGAGAAATTGAAATGAATAAAAGATGAAATCGTGGAGGTTGGGATTAGATTTCAGATATCGTTCGATGAATTCAATATACACAGTATGAAAAGAAATGCGATCAGATAAATATATTCATTTGATTGAACATGAATTTATGACTTACGTGTAATATTCAACTAGCTCAACATATGCCGTAGGTTGATATCAAAATATCTCAGAAAATCACCTTTAGTAATTATGTCTGTTATGTATAAAATAATATTATTATTGAAATATTATTACGGATTTATATCCATCACCACATTTCATTCTGTAGATGTCGTAACAGGCGAAAATGTGATATGACGGAGGAATCTTTTGGTTTCCAACAGATGGCCGCATAACTGAATTTCAATGTTTTTATTTTCTTTAAGGTGACTGCCTCATTGGTTTATTGATAAACGTGATTTCTAATCATGAGGTTCAAGTTCGTATGCCGGCTTTGTCCGTAATTGAGTTTTTCCATCAAGAAATTCTCAGTAGCATTCCGGAGCCGCTGGCGGTATGTTTCACCCCCGTACACCGGAAAGCTGTAAAGCCGTTTTGTTTCTACGGCTAATCTCTCTCGACATCGGACGTGTCCGATTACTATCCCGTAAGGATTATGAAATTTATGTAGCTATATAGGTATGCTTGGTATATTTGAAGCATCGATCGTCAAATGTAAACTGTGTTTTCACAATATTTCATGTTCATGACATTTGGAGAAAAGGTTGACTAGGAGAAAAGATATGTCCAGAGTGGTAGAGCCATGCTGCAGCTATATTATAGTTGTCCCATGAATGGGTCACCTCGACCCGGGTCGGAACACCCTCTCAGAGAATACCTGCGGAAAATTGCAGCTTAATGCTGCTGCGTTTAATATAGTAAGTTTTTTTAATGAAATCGAGGCATTTCGTCTTAGTCCTCAGGGGTGACAACGCATCTTCATTTTAATTCTTAATCGAGGATAAATGTAGTAGTCTATGAGCCACAGCTAGGGTTACCAACTCTCGAAAGGACCTACCCGGAAGAATTTCATGAAATCAGAGGGGGAGGCGGAGGGGTGATTGAAAGAAAATATCAATCATCTATAAATTTTTAAATTTATATTTACTTTGGTTTCGCGCAATAACTAACATTTGTCGATTCGAGACACAAAATCATATAAGTATTTACATGAAAAATTCAAGTTTGTTAGTACTTGTAACTCTGCTTTTACTAGAGAAATACTCATTCGTTTTCTTTCCTTGCTCCATGCTTGTTCCATCGTGCTGGATACGCGCTCACAAAAAGCATTAGAGACAGGAATGGAAAGAACAACGTTAACATTTCTTTTCCATTCAAGACAAGAATTTCTGTAATTCGATTTCGTAAAGAAGTCAACTATGCGTAAATCCACTCGATTTTCTTCAACGAGCTATGGTTGTATCTCACCCAAACGTACCTCATCATACAGTTTATCAATATCTAAGTCAAGCATTCTTGACTAGCTGGTCCTAAAACATTTTCAGGAATACTGCTCGCTTTTGTTGTTTCGCATGATACTTTTTCGCAGTCATCGAATCAGAAAACATGACAACGTTTAATTTGTGTCCATAACCTTGGCTAGGTATTATAACTGTGATGATGTTTGATAGCATGGAAAGTTAAAGTAACTTCAGCAGCGGTAATTAAAATTCTCTTTACTGTTTTAAGACTGTTTTTTTTTTTTTCAAAAAAAAAAACTTGATATTTTACGGTGATGAATTCTTTTGGCGTTCTTAATAAAGGTTTTATGCTTCGAAGATTTTTTATGTTGTTACGTAGATCCAAAACCCTATGTTACATTTTGTTGTGAACTCATAATTTTGGGATCACCACGTTCTGTTTTAACAACAGATCATTGTAGTACTTTTTCATTTGCATCTACTCTCGCTTCCTGAGTTATGACGATCCATTTTTCTCAAATCACTTATTGCCTCTCGTTAGCGCAATACAGATTTCACTGTATGATTTATCTAATTAGACTGAGAACAAGAGACTAACGCGCGACACACTTGGCAAGCCACGGGGGGAATTTAGCCTAGTCTCTCTGTCACGCACACAGATTACCCTCGAAGTAATCTGTGGTCACGCTCGAGGCGCACGTTACGTGCGTGACATAAACAGACACCGCCGAATCGACAACGTGGACGGCGAGACGAACAGATTTACACAAAAGTATTGCACCCCGGGAGGTCGGGATATTAACCATTATTACAACGGGCAATCCGGGAGGGTTAGGAACCCAGTATCGACTTGACATCATTGTATTGTGTGCTCGTTTGTCACCCTTAAACTATAAAATAAAAAGGTTAGATTATTTTTTCTTTAGACCTCCGGAGAGAGATCATTAAACTAAAACCAGTAACGTAACAGTTGAGTAGTGCGTGTATCAAGATTTTTTTTGTCCCATTTATATACCAGCGATAAATACCCATATCAGAGGCAAGAAATTATTATATCTGCCACAGCGTTGGGAAATGGGAGAAGCTTATAACTATGATAATAGATTCCCTTACACCGCCATTATGGCTGCACAACGATCGACTCAACTGGGGAATGAACAGACAAGACCGGACAGAACACCAGGGTTAACAAGCAATCCTTCGGTATACTAATAAGCTTTCTGTATTCTTATTTCTCATTATCAGCGTAATCTTCTTTTAATGTACACACTAAATTCAAACCACTAATGGATATTATTATTTTTACTGTATAGCATCCCGTGGGTCTCGTAAGAGACGACAAAGGGAAACAAATCTTAATGGGAAGCAGCGTCTTCCCTTACAGTGAATTAAAAATAAAAATACTGCGATTGCCAACTTGGCAATGCTATGAGGCAATCCATGGTGGAGGCCTATAATAAGCAGTGGACTTTGGTAGGATGTTAACGGTAACGGTAATACACATTAATACAATATATACATACATAATACATAAACACTCACGCCTGTCACCCAGAGGGGTAGGCAGAGACTACGGACTTCCATTTGGCACGATCCTGACATACCTCTTTCGCCTCCTTTACATCCATATATCTACGCATACATGCTCGTCGGTTAAGGGTACTTCTAACGTTGCCCCTTTTCAAAATATCACCAATTTGGTCGATAAACTTTTTTCTAGGGCGTCCTTTCCCGACTCGGCCGTTCACATCTGCCATATAAATTTGCTTTGTCACTCTTTCCTCATTCATTCTTTCTACATGACCAAACCACCGAAGCATTCCTTTCTTAATCCTGGCCACAACATCATCTTGCATACCACATTTATCTCTTATCACGCAATTTCTCAACGTGTCATTCAGATTCAACCCTAGCATACTCCTTAAAGACCGCATTTCTACAGCATTTATTCTACTTTTGTGCTTCTTCTGCCACACCCAGCTATCACTACCATACATTAAAGTAGGGACTAACACAGCATTATGAATTACCATACGTGCCTTTTTTGACACATTCTGGTTCTTCATAATAGAGTGTAATGCCCCATTCACTCTATTCCCTGCATTTACTCGTCGTTCTATATCCCTATAATATCTACCATCCCTGCTAAATACACATCCCAAATACACAAACTCATCCAAATGCTCAATTAACTCTCCTTCTATTCTTATTTCACATACCGTTTTGCTTTCTTCTCTTTCAAAAACCATCACTTTCGTCTTACTTGCGTTCACTTTCATTCCCTTTTCTTTTAATTCCCAGTTCATTAATGTAACCATCATTTGCAACTCCGCCGCCGATGACGCAAATATGACTTGATCATCGGCATACAAAAAGGCATTTGACGGTTAACTCGCCCATTCTTAACCCACATTCTTCATATTTCAAAGTTTGCAAACACCTGTCCATAAATAGGTTGAACAGCCAAGGTGAAGCTACACAGCCCTCTCTGACACCTTTTTGGATGCCAAACCAGTCCGAGTTGACCCCATTGATCCTGATACAAGCACTAGAGTCCCTATAAAGAGACCTTAATGCCTGTATCAAACCAGCGCTCAACCCATATGAGTTCAGTGTTTTCCATAATACATTCCTGTCCACTCTGTCATAAGCCTTTTCCAAGTCCATGAACGTACAAAAAACTTTCTGGTTTTTGGCCAAAAACTTCTCTGCAATCATGCGCATGGAAAAGACTTGATCTGTACACCCCATTCCCTTTCTAAAACCCGCTTGCACATCCCAAATTTTTCCATCAGTTTCTTACATAACTCTTTCAATTAACACCTTAGCATACAGTTTACCCACAATACTAAGCAAGCTCATACCACGGTAGTTTTTGCAGTCCTGCTGTGACCCTTTTCCTTTATATAATGGTACTATAACTGCTTTACACCAGTCATCCGGTACCCGTTTTAATTCCCAACATAAATTAAACAAGGTGTACAGCAGGCCTGCCACCACTCCCTCTGCAGCCCTTAGCATCTCGAGTGATACTCTATTATATCCAGCTGCCTTACCTGCTTTCATGCTTTCCATTGTTTTCATTATTTCATCTACACTTATCTCCATACCCCTTTCCACTTCTTTCGGAATTTCGAGTTCATTTAATTCAGACAACTCTTCCCTCATAAACACGCTTTAAAAGTATTCCTTCCATCTGTTTAAATTCGAAGCTTCATCATACAGAATACATCCATTCTCGTCTCTTATAGCATTCATTAGAGGCTGTTTTGTATTTCCCTTGGCAGTTCCTACGAGTTTCCAGAACATTTTTATGTTAGCCTGGAAATTATCAGATATCCTTCTATCATTCTTATCCGTTCTTTCTTTCTTTTTTCTTTCAACAACTTCTTTTACTCTCTTATTTAGACGTCTAAATTCTGCCTTTTTCTTTCAATCTCATCGTTCATACCAGAAGAATTACCAGCTTTGGTTGCTAGTAAATCTAACCATGCTTTCTTCTTTGATTCAACTTCCACCCGTACCTCATCATCCCACCACAACGTATTACTTTTCCTTTCATTTGTTTTCTTACTTATACCACATACTTCAGTGGCGGCATCCACAAAACCTTTCTTAATATTGTCCCACACAGTATTCAAGTCTAAATCATTCATACACAACTCATTCAAACATCTAATATTTCCTCTCAGTCTACATTTATACTTCTCTTTCACATCTTCATCTACTAACTTCTCTATTCTTATACGCTGTAACGCAGTAGTAGACACAGATGTCCGATGCCGCCAACGCTTGAAAAGACCATTAATTCGACATAAGACCAAGTAATGATCCGTCCCTACGCTGGACCCCCCGGTAAACCCTTGTATCTACGACTGCGCTCCTTATTCTTTCATCCACAATTATGAAATCTATCATGCTTCTATCATCACCTCTTTCCCATGTATACATGTGAATCTTCTTATGACGAAAAAAAGTATTCGTCACAAAAGATTCTTTTTCCACACATACGGTGAGGAGATCTTCACCATTCTCATTTATACTTTATCAACAAACGTTCCCAATATCCTTTCATAACCAGACCTCTTCATCCCAACCCTTCCATTAAAGTCTCCTAACATAATTATATTTTAATTTTTTCATACATTTTGTCAACACCATCCTTACCATGTCCCAAAACTGCTCTCGGATGTAAGTGGGCTTAGACATGTCTGGGGCGTACACCCCTAGTAGGAACAGCTTCTTTAAGCCCACTTTAATTCGTATCCATAGCAGCCTCGAGCTTACACATTCATACTCTTTCACACATTGACCCATTCTTTCTAAAAGGATGAAACCGACACCCTGGCATGCCCGTTTGGTCTCGTCTACGCCAGACCAATACGCGGTATACGTGCCATGTGCAGTGGCATCCTTTCCCTTTCGTTTCGTCTCATTCACACATAACACATCTATTCCTCTGTCATTCATCATTTCTCATACTACATCCATCTTATCATTCATTCCTCCACATACATTCAGCGTAGCCAGACGGGTTTCCGCAATCCACATTTCGCCCCTCCCGGGAGACAGAACGTGACGGGTGGCGAACCTCGTCGCCGGTTTTTCTCATGACTCACTCATGCGCGTTCTTTAGGACACAACCACACTAAATATCTCGTCAATGTAAAGCGAATGAATGATAACGAAAGGTTTTGTAAATTTTATTCCTTCTTTACACGTAATACTTATTTAATTAATTACTTTTTAGTGTTAAAAGCTACTTATTATTAATTTATATAAAAGTTTATATGCGCACGTGGTATATAGGCGGATTTAACGCCTAAGACATTCTCTACCAGCCCTCCTTAGGGTGATGCAGTTATAAAATGAAGTAGTTGTAGTAAAAAGTCTATATAAGGATACTAATGTAAAATAACTAAAATTTTCAATACATGGAAATAAAATACATAAGATATTAATGGTACCTACATCACAGAAAATGTTAAATAAACGTTAAAAAAGAATGCATATAAATTAATTAATAAATATGTATAATACATATGTACATATTATAATACAAGAAGTATATACTCGTAAACATGTACAAAACTAGTTATAAGTTAAAAGCTGTGTTTTAAAAAAATTAGAGATAACACATTTTTATAAATGTGTTATCTCTATTTATAGAAATGTGTTATCTCTACGAGTTTATAGAAACTTCAATAGCTTTGTCGTGTCATTTTTTCGTCTATGTTTTTTACAATATTGAGTTTAGTAAACACGAACCTAGTGTTTTGATCACCTGGTTATAAAAAAAAAAACGAGTTCGAATCCGAGCCGAAGGAAAAATTCCTACAAGACAGGCATTTTTTATGTTCGGGTTCCGTTGTGTTGTGATTGTCCTTGTTTCCTTAATACATTCTGTCTTAATGATTTCTTATATTTACGCGAACACTACACATTGAAATAATACTAGTTTTTGCGGAATTTATCGCGAATATTTAACTTTTTAATACCCGACGTTTCGAGAGCTTTACAGCACCCATGGTCACGGGAAGGACTGAGATGTTCAAAGTCCAGATGTCATAGTTAACCATGGTTACCATAGATTAAAATTTAACTTTTGTTCCGATCTACACAGTATGAACTTATGGTATCATGAAGTCTTGCAGTTGTATGCTTGGGTTGGGAATTAATTTTATTTATTATAGGATCCCAAGCAGATGGTAGCACCCAGCCATCTTCTCTATTGAAATTAGAATGTTTTTTGATTTCAATAGCCTCGCGAATCATCCTTGGAAGGAATCGGTGTTCTTTAGCGAGGATTTGTGGTCTATCAAATCTGATGTAGTTTTTAGACCATCTTAACTCTATAAATTCTAAAATTCAGTTCAAAATGGAGGTAGAGGCAAACAATTCCTTAGCTTTTCTAGATGTGTTAGTAATTCGGAATCCTGATAACACCTTGCGCCATACTGTGTATAGAAAAAAGACCCATACAGATAGATATTTAAACGTTGATTCTCACCACCATCCTTCACAGTTAGCTACCGTGGGTAAATCTTTGTTTCAGAGAGCACGAGGGATCTGTGACAGTAAACACCTGGCTGCCGAGCTCCAACACGTCAAGCAAGTTTTGCATGACAACAAGCTTCGGGTCCCGCGCCTACGTCACAGAGAACGAGTGAAGCCGGCCACAGTCGAGCGTGTACCTGCTGTACTGCCATATGTTAGAGGAGTCACTGACAAGATTGGCTACATCTTGAAGCGCGCGCTTCCATCAAAACATACTTCACGCCGCAGAAGAAGATAGGTCAGTTTTTACCATCAGTCAAGTGTAACGTCCCTCTGCAAGATGCAGGAGTGTACAAGCTTGATTGTGAATGTGGTCTCTCCTACATAGGACTAACTAAAAGATCAATTAAAACCCGCGTTAAAGAACATATAGCTGATGTGAAGAATCGACGTTCCGGGAAGTCTGCAGTCTGTAAACACGTACAGAATCGCCCCCGTTACTACATCAGATTTGATAGACCACAAATCCTCGCTAAAGAACACCGATTCCTTCCAAGGATGATTCGCGAGGCTATTGAAATCAAAAAAACATCCTAATTTCAATAGAGAAGATGGCTGGGTGCTACAATCTGCTTGGGATCCTATAATAAATAAAATTAAATCCCAACCCAAGCATATAACTGCAAGATTTCATGATACCATAAGTTCATACTGTGTAGATTGGGACAAAAGTTAAATTTTAATCTATGGTAACCGCGGTTAACTATGACATCTGGACGTTGAACATCTCAGTCCTTTCCGTGACCATGGGTGCTGTAAAGCTCTCGAAACGTCGGGTATATAAAAAGTTAAATATACGTGTTCGCGCCACTCGCGCGCGACGATTGATTCCCTGATTCGCTTTCTCTCTCTCTCATTCATTGATTCGGCGCGAGAGCAGTATCGGGTCAGTCGCAACCCCGGAAGGGAATCACGCGCCGCCCTCGTTCAAAAAAAGGTGTAAGAAAGCGCGTCCGCGACCTTCAGCTCATCGGCTCGCGTTAATTACGTATATATTGCCGGCCGGTATCTAATATATCTAAGTGATAATCATTACGAACAATTAAACATTAAAGTGAAAGTGACAGTGTACGATATAAGACTTTAGTTGCACGTGTATACATTTAACGGCATAACCAGCTCAGGAGCGTGCCAGCCACCCAGCACCATTCATTTATCATCCGCCCATCTGCATTCAAAGTAAGTGCACACCCTTACATTTCCTCTCCAATTTCGTTCAACCCGCGCTGCAGCTCACCGTCGATGTGAGGCTTTCCCTCACATTTTCTGGTCCTTCAAGCATCTGAACCAGCGACTCCTGCTCATTTTACGGTCCTTCGATTATAAGAAATAAGCCCCTATGGATAAACAGTGTCCTAAGACCGGGAAATAAACCCAACCACACCCATAAAGTTACCCACATTTCTCTCAACAAAATATTAAAATCTTTTAAATAGATAAAAATTTCTTAAGTATGTAATCATATAATCTCAGCCCATATATTAAAATTCATTAATACATATTTAACATTAACATTTATTAGAAAATATTTCACATCTCCATACATTGCTTCTCTTTAAGTAGGCACTAAGCTAACGCTTTCGAATATAATAGTATATCGAGTCACAAGTATGTAAAATTGTTACAAAATAACGTCTCGTATTTCAACAAAAGTGTTTGATTGCATCATTTTTAAACATATAATATAATTAAAAGTTCATGAAAAAGTGTTAACAATCGGCTCAACACTGCCCTTTATTGTACGATCAGCTGAGTCGTAGGTAGGTCAAGGACTCGCCGTCCCGTCTCGATCATTTGTAGAAAAGAAGCAAGCGTTAAAATATTTTGTTGTTTAATTTAATAGGTAATAAGTAAATAGTATTAATATTATTAATTATATGTACTTACTCGTGTTATTTCTTTCTCAATAGGCATTATTATTAATATCGTATATAAGTTTTTTAATATTATTTTCCTTCTGGTGACTAATACACGGCGATTGAATTGTAATATGTTCGTTGCAAAAATTATATTACCTGTTTATTCTACTATTAGTGTTAACTTTTAAAATACTTTTACATAATTTAGGTTGTAGGTATATTCTGCTCACTTTACATTCTCTGCTCCGTGCTTATCTTAAGTTCTGCTCAGTAACATACTATAACATTTACAACACACACTCGCATTTATTTATTTTTAACCGACTTCCAAAAAGGAGGAGGTTCACAATTCGATTGTATTTTTTTTCTCATTCTTCTTTTATAATAGTTTACATACAATGCCGTCCAAGTCTAAAGCGGCCATTTTTCGTGAGGCGATAAAGGCAATTAACCAGCTGAAGGAAATTGCCTTGGCGGTAATAGCTAAGGATACGAAATAGTATACTATAACGGACTTTACTGCTAGGTACGCCAAGCTAGAGGAACACAAGCACAAATTGGTGAACGTCTTCTACGAGATCCTGGATGATGAGGACCTCACCGATGAGGTCGAGGCCACCTATACAAAGAATTATGAGAAGGCGATTTCAGATTACAATGACATCTTAGTTGCGTTTGAAAAATTAAGTGTGGCTTCAGCTCTTCCGGAGACTGCTCACCCGTCCACGTCAGCTACACCTGCTCACGTCCTGCCCAAAATTGCTCTGCCGAAGTTCAGCTCTAAAATTGAAGACTGGCCTTCCTTCATAGCCGTCTTTAGAAGTCTTACCGATGACATGACCACCATTTCGAATTCTGTGAAGCTTCATTACCTGCTCTCGTGCCTATCAGGCGAGGCACGCAGTATGGTATCTCATCTTCAGCTCACCAACGAGAATTTCGCCGTGGCCATGGATATTCTGACCAGACGATATGAAAACCGTCGCGTCCTGATCGACCGGTTTGTGGACATTATACTAGAGCTACCACACATCCATACGCGCTCTGATATCCGCACACTCTTCTTGACTCCGCTCATTTCTGCGCAATGCGCCCTCAACAATCTCGATCTGCCCATGAAGGATAGTGACTACGTTTTCGTATCGATAGTAGTACAAAACCTTAAGGGTGAGCTTCGCACCCTCTTTGAGCGTAAATATGGATCACGTCAGACTCTGCCAACTCTCAAGAATTTAATCACTTTCTTGGAAGAACACGCGCGTTGTGTGGAGACCGAGTGGTCCAGCCCACACTCTTCACAAGCCAGTCGGCACTCCCCACAGACCAACCAATACCGCAGGCGGTCCTCCTCTTCTTCTCACAGGTTTCGCCTCGTCAACCCGCTCATCATCAATTTCGGCCCATTCACCCGACTACAAGTCGGCACGACTATAAAACCCCGCAGCCGGCTCCGCTCAGGCCGGTATACTCGGCTCAACCATCAGCTCCTGCCGCTCCCATTGCGGATAATATGCCCTGCCCATTCTGCAGACATAGAGGGCACAAGCTCATCGCCTGCCCGAGGTACAATGACCAACCGATCCAGGGCCGATGGGACTTCATCAACGCTCGCAACCGATGTCGACGCTGTTTAGGCCCTCATTATGAGAATGAGTGCAAGTCCACGAAGGCTTGCAAAGAGTGTGGAAATAGAAAACACCACACATCATTGCATCGGCCCAATGTTCCTTCTCCAACTCACTCAAATGCTCATCTGCCACCCTCGCATTTGAGAGAGCAACCCAGACAGCGCTCAGCTCAAGAGCCCCAACATTTTTCAGCACACGCCGCACATGTCAACCCCAGGCCACACAACAATGAACCAAGTCATTCGCGCTCTCCTAGTAGGTCTCGTGTAGGTGGTCAACAATGACTATCTACAATAAACGAACACTACGAACCAGAAACTAATCAGCACACTCACTCAAACTCAGCTCACACACAGACATCACAAGCTTACTCTGCGATATCAGCTCCAACTATGAATAGTTATTTTTGCAATTCCGCTCAACGTGAAGAGCACGTTGCCAATTTACCAATTTTATTGCCCACCGTCTCGCTAAAAATAGCAGACGTACATGGCCAGTTTCACACAGCTCGAGCATTGTTAGATTGTGGTAGCATGATAACACTTATAACTCAGCGCATGGCTCGAATTTTGAATTTACCGCTAAATCAAACATCTCTAAAAATCGCAGGAGTGGGCAACCACCACACACAGGACTCAAAGGCATCAATCTCAGTAGTGTGTAGACCAACACACCGTCATGGTGTGTTGGTCTACACCTACGATTACGGCTACAGCGCACATTTTAAAAAAATGTTACAGGTTATTTGCCATTACAAAAAGTTCCGCGCATAGCAGATGCCGAGTCTCCGATTCCCTTGGCAGATCAAGATTACCATACACCAGCTCCGATCGATCTCTTATTGGGTTCTGACGTTCTCGGGCAAGTACTGGACGGGACTAAGGTTTCTTTGGGCCGAGGGAAGCCTATAGCCTTCGGCACGATTTTCGATTATACATTGATAGGACCTATTGAGGATTTATATGCAAAATCTGCAAACCAGCCCATTTCAGCTCACGTTATCAGCTCACACCCAGAATCCGACGTAACTACACGCGAAATTTGCAAGCGCCTTGAGAGGTTCTGGGAGTCAGAAGAACCCCAACCTCATATAGCGACCAGTCCTTTGGAGGAGCAATGCGAAGAAATTTACCGCACCACAACAACTCGAGAACCATCAGGCAAATATATGGTAACATTGCCTTTTCTACCAAATGCACCGACCTTAGGCAACACTCATGCTATTGCGTTACGTAGATTTCTCAATCTCGAAAAGAAGCTTCAAGCAAATCCGCCCCCTCCGCTCTCAATATGTTGACTTTATGAATGAGTATCTCAACTTAGGACACATGTCACCTTGTCACCCAAGTACCTTTGCAGGTAGGCCGCACTTCTATATTCCGCATCATGGCATCTTTAAGACGGGATCAAATAAGCTACGCACTGTATTTGATGGTAGCAGTAAAAGCTCAAATGGCGTAAGTTTAAATGAATGCTTGCACACAGGTCCAGCTCTCCAACAGGATATTGTCGATATTATTATGTCATTTAGAACACACCCTGCAGTCTTCAGTACTGACATCAGAAAGATGTTCAGAAACATACTCATTCATCCAGACCAAAGACAGTATCAGCTTATTCTCTGGCGGTCGTCACCTGACCAGCCTCTGCTCACATATGCGCTAAATACAGTCACGTATGGTTTACGGTCCAGCCCGTACCATGCCATCCGCAAACTGCTACAATTAGCTGATGACGAAGGTAATCATTACCCACAAGCTGCTCAGATCCTACGCAATTCTATATTCGTTGACGATATACTCTGTGGCCATGACTCTGTGGAGTCTGCTCAGGTACTACAAACCGAGTTAATTAATTTGCTTGGCATGGGTGGCTTTCAGCTCAGTAAATGGACTTCAAACTGTCCCCAGCTCCTGAAACGGTTTCCAGACGACCAATGTGACATGCCTAAGGACTTTGACATCAGCCCAGAATCGAACACCATTAAAGTGCTTGGGATACAATGGATTCCTCAATCGGATGAGTTCACTTATCACATCTCTCTCCCTCCAATAACCAAAATCACAAAGCGCTCTATTCTCAGCACAGTAGCATCACTTTATGACCCCAACGGTTGGGTCACACCGGTCATTTTCCGCGCAAAGCTCCTTTTACAGAAGTTATGGATTCTGAAATTGGGATGGGACGAACCTCCTGGCAATGTAGTTTACACAGAGTGGCAGCACATTTCACAAGATCTTCCTCAACTCTCGAATCTCCGCTTACCTCGTCACATTTGCAAATATAAGCCAACATCCACTTACTCACTCCACGGATTCGCGGACGCATCAGAAGGTGGATTTGCGTCTGTCATTTATCTTCATGAGCTCAATGCCAATGGACAGGTCAATGTACACCTGGTCATTGCCAAGTCAAAGGTCGCGCCTATTAAGAATCGCCTCTCAATTCCTAAACTGGAACCATGAGCTGCAGTTCTTTTATCACAACTCGTGACTCGTGTGTCCACCAAATTATCAGCTCATATTGCGATTGACCATCATATCTGTTGGTCGGATAGCACAATAGTTATAGCTTGGCTTAACACGCCCCCTCAACGGCTCCAGACATTCGAGGCCAATCGAGTGTCAAAAATAACGTCTAGTCCGACTACCACTATATGGAGACATGTTTCACGAATCTCAACCCTGCAGACTGTGCAAGCAGGGTATGTCAGTACAATCTCTATCAGCTCATGATCTCTGGTGGGCTCCCAATTGGCTCAAAGAGCCCCTAACACCTGGCCCAAGATGCCAGTTGCTTTAGGCCATCATGCTTTACCAGGCCTTAAACCGAAAAAGGTGCCAGCGCATATAGCGATTCCGGATGTTGACCATGATCTGCTCACTCGTTTCAGCTCACTTGGAGAGCTCGTCGGGGTGACGGCTTGTATCAGGCGTTTCATTTTCAATTGCAAGCGCGGTCCAGAGGCACGAAGCGCTGGTCTGTTGACAGTTAGTGAACGTAGGGACGCTCTGTTATTTTGGGTCCGCTCCGTTCAACGAAATGAGTTCGCAGAGGACTTTCACCGTCTTCAAACAGATAAACTTTTTTACCGCTCGACTGTAGCGTCTTTTCGCCATTTATGAAGGACGGTCTCTTGAGAGTCGGTGGTCGTCTCTCTCACGCTTCGATTAGGTACGATGCTCAACATCCACTCATTCTGCCCAGCTCCAACCCACTCGTAGACCTTATCATTGACCACTATCACAAAATATACTGCCATCCTGGCTCAGACACTCTACACGCCATTCTACGCCAGCAATTCTGGATACTATCCGCTGGCTGCGTGATCAGACGCAGGGTGTTTAAATGTATAAGATGTTTCCGATGTCGCGCTCAACCCGAAGCCCCGTTAATGGGTGACCTTCCCGCGGACAGGGTTAACCCTTAACCTGTATTTAGCCAAGTCACGACTGACTTTGCCGGCCCGTTTCTCATTAAATCTGGCACATTACGGAACGCTAAGCTCGTAAAAGCGTACTTTTGTATATTCGTGTGTCTCTCAACGAAGGCGGTTCATTTAGAGGCCGTCTCTGCTCTTAACACAGAAGCCTTTCTCGCATCGTTACAACGATTTATCTCACGGCGCGGTACGCCGGTACTAATTAGATCATATTGCGGCAACAATTATGTAGGCTCCAGAAATCACCTCATAGAAGTTCAAAATTTTCTCACTGCTAATAATGATGCAATCACACACAAACTAGCCAATCAGCACGTAACCTGGTTGTTGAACCCCCCCAAAGGGGCCCTGGTTTGGCGCATTACATGAAATTAATATTAAATCTACGAAACAATTACTTTATCGGGTAATTGGTGAACAACACCTTACATTTGAGGAATTTTCCACACTTCCGACACGAATTGAGGCTGTACTTAACTCCAGACCTCTCTGCCCACTCTCATCCGACCCGTCGGACCTTCAGCCCTTAACCGCTGGCCATTTTATTATAGGCCATCCGCTCACAGCTCTGCCCGAGCCGTCCTTTGATGACAGGCCATTATCTGCTCTTAAACGTTTTCAACTCATAAAAGCTCTTTCTCAACGCTTTTGGACACTGTGGACCAGATCCTACCTCCATACCCTACAGACCCGCTCCAAATGGCTTTCCCCTTCCTCACCTCCTCAAGTTGGCGAACTTGTACTCATCAAAGAAGATAACCTGCCCCCGCTACAATGGAAACTGGGAAGAATTACCCATACAATACCTGGGAAGGATGGAGTGATCCGAGTTGTGGATCTGGACACGGCCTACGGACATCTGCGCAGACCTGTGCTCAAGATAGCAAGGCTGCCGTTGGATTCAGCCCAGGAAGAGGTGCTCTCTCGGGCCCCCCAGGATGTTCGCGCCACTCGCGCGCGACGATTGATTCCCTGATTCGCTTTCTCTCTCTCTCATTCATTGATTCGGCGCGAGAGCAGTATCGCGTCAGTCGCAACCCCCGGAAGGGAGTCACGCGCCGCCCTCGTTCAAAAAAAGGTGTTAGAAAGCGCGTCCGCGACCTTCAGCTCATCGGCTCGCCTTAATTACGTATATATTGCCGGCCGGTATCTAATATATCTAAGTGATAATCATTACGAGCAATTAAACATTAAAGTGAAAGTGACAGTGTATGATATAAGACTTTAGTTGCACGTGTATACATTTAACGGCATAACCAGCTTAGGAGCGTGCCAGCCACCCAGCACCATTCATTTATCATCCGCCCATCTGCATTCGAAGTAAGTGCACACCCTCACATCTCCAATTTCGTTCAACCCGCGCTTCAGCTCACCGTCGATGTGAGGCTTTCCCTCACAATACGTGATAAATTCCGTAAAAACTAGTATTATTTCAACATTCTGTCATCCTCCAATTATATTGCAAAAGCGTTATATTAAAGTATGTGGATCGGACTATTGAATGCCGCCATGTTTTCGCCTGCCTATGGCACTAAATCATGCGCATTTAAAAGAGTCCGATTCATTCGGAAGTTGACAATGTAATCTACTATATCTACTAAAAAAAGAACATGATCATTTAATGCTGAGGGAAATAAGCCTAATGCTTATTTGATGACTTTGGTAATAGTCCGTCTTATTCCTAATCATTCTATTAGGAATAGGACGGACTATTACCCGTATAAATACCGATATCCATAATCGCCAAACTTTTACAAAGAACAGTCAACCGTTAGGTTAATACTTCATGAACAGATTTTTTAGAAGAGAAGGCAAACGAACATGCAGCTCACATGGTCATAAGTGACTGCCACTGCTCATGAGTAAATGCAACACCAGGCAATCGCATCAGTATAGTGGGCCTTTGAGGACTATTGTAGTATATTTCACATAGTACGTAAAGAATATATATTGCTTAGTATAAAGAGTAAATAGAAAATGCTTAGCAGAATAAAATATAATAAATAATATACTTATATTTATAGGATAGTAAATGTCGTAGACTATTCCGAGTGGTTTTTAATTAGAAAATGTATTATTAATATTTTAGAAATAAAATTAGAATAAGATTTTGGTGACAGTTTCTAAATTAGGTACTGTTAATGAAATGTCTCTTGTTAAACGGGCCTCTTTGGTTGATGAGCGACTCTACTAGCTCTAAAATAGAATTGTTTCGATTGTGTGGATTCACCCTGTTCACTCAATCAAAAATAACCATGCTAAAATATGTTTTCTTATGTTGATAAGAAACAAGTCAATAGAAATTTGTTTCTTATAAAATAGTTTAAATTACGAGTTTACTCATTAATAATGTAGTTTTTTAGCTAGGTATAGGTATCTGTATCTAGTAAGTCATACATAAAAATAATTTTATAAAAATATTGCAATTTCAATCTTAAAGTTTTAACGGTAATACCGGAAAATAATCACTATTTAGTGTATCAAATTGTTAATGATTCAATTGCTTAAAAATTATAAATACAGACAGCTTATATTACGAAAGAACGTATTCAGTGTGTATTCTTTATTAAAAGTGCGTTTTGCCAGAGATTGTGCGGTGAATCCCTGGTTGGTTGGTCCCAGTATATAAAAACATTAGACCTAAGTGCAGTTATTCATTTAGGTAGTGTCTGCTTAAAACAGTGGCCGTAATTTAATTCGATTTTTTTTTTAAATCAATCATGCCGCTTGAATTTAACGGAACTGAGCATCTTGATAAAAGCAAGGACGTGAGTTTAACTGCTTCCAAAGTAAACGATAATGTGAGATTATTTGGAACTGCATCAATAAATGGCTATAAAGAAAATTATAATTTTCCCGAACCGACTGGACCAACTTACAATTCTATTACTGGTAGCGCGGGAGTTATTACCGAGTAAGTATATATTTATAATCAATTGAAAGAATAACAGAAACCCGTACTATAAGTTGTGTTAAGTATTTTTATTTATCTGAACATTTAATAAATATAAGCCGATTTCAGTTATTTTCGGATCTTGCTTGAATTTATACATGACTCTGTAAAATACACTCTAGCTAAATTAAAATCAACTGAATTGGCTAACTAACCACGCAGATATCGTGTTTATACCTATGTTAAGAAACATATTTTTGAAGTTCAAATGAACCGTCCCTATTAATATTTGCCTCTTCTGTTTTTTTTTAATGCTACCGCAGTACGGATCTATTACATATGTTTTTTTGTTTGTTTAAGCAAGTATTTTTGGTAATTCAAGACAGCTTTGTTTGCTTAATTTTTAATTTAACGTTCTGAAAAAACATTAATTTCTAACAAGTGCAACTCTAAATTTTTCTGGTAACCATTTGCGTCATACTTTTGAACACGTTCTGCTTGTGGGAGCTGATTTGCTGATTTTTTATGAAACATGTTTAATTTACCCATTAGTAGTAGTGTGCAGTGGATTGTGTTATTGACCAGTAACTAATTTTGAGGTTTCTTTTGCCATTCTGCTACCATAAGCACATTTAAAAGAAAATAAATTTGCATATTCAATATTTAAAGAAGCGAAAAGATTGTTTCCAAAAAAAAAAACAGTATTATTTTCTTTGTATTTCATACTATAAAGGATAGTGTTATGTTGTGCTAGGATTTCAAATAAGCATGTGGCGGCGCTGTCGTCGCGAAATACACCGAAGCCTAAATCACGCTATCAACATTCCGAATCATAAACAGTATATATAGAACATCTCCGAACTATCACAGGGAGCGTTGGCCGCTCCCCGGGCAGAACACCTTGCCCGGCGGGAGATCTCCCCTTTTCCTTCCACGGCCACAGTGGTAACAATCCGACGTGATCTGAACACGCGCAACCAAATAACCTTCGGAAACTTCAAGTTTCATCATCATCGTCATCCCACCCATTCGCTCCCAAGCTGATATCGTCTGTAGTCTTCATATTCTGCAAGCCATCTAGCTTCACAAGGTTCATCGCAGCACTGGAATAATAATGCTTCCTGTTTCTTCAAGCTGCGCCATACAGTGTTCCGCACGGCTCTGAGCCTTACTGCTCGCCTCTGCTTCACGGCACTCTCGCAGATTACTTGCCTTCTTCTCGACTCACCGCAGACCAAGGCAATCTCCTGGCGCTTGCACATTCGTCGACAACTCGACTGCACTATCGACCTCCGGTCTGAGCAGGGGGTGATGTGGCGGCGCTGTCTTCGCGCCACAAGCGAAATACACCGAAGCCTAAATCACGCTATCAACATTCCGAATCATAAAACAGTATATATAGAACATCTCCAAACTACCTATATAATATCTTAAAACTCCCCGGGCAGAACACCTTTCCCGGCGGGAGATCTCCCCTTTTCCTACTTCGGCCACAAGCATATCAAGTAAAAAAAATAATTCACATGTTCGCAAATTTCAGGAGCCTACAGTTGTAAAAAGGTTTTTCTTCTGACTGTTCTTCATATTTAGAGAATGGTGTGAAATGAGAGTTGTTGCCATATATTTAATTCATTACAGCCTATCAATAGTCCCTTGCTTTTCAACATAGGCAACCCCATAGATTGATTCATAGTGTTGATTGTTACCATAGCTAACACACTTGTTAAGTGGGTTGTTAATCACATTTTAAAATATAACACACATTTTTACTATTTGAGTCGTTATCACGAAGATGCTGCTGCCCATAACTTCTTTACTTTTACCACTGTCGCCGAAACAAAAGTGGGTTCTGTTTTGCTTCCATTATACGTTGTTTTACCGTGTTGCTATACGTAAAACTAAAAAAAAACATGATGCGTTCGCTTGCAATTTTCGAACGTGTGTAAAAATAATTAAGTAAAAATAGTTTTTTTTTTTGATAATCTCGAAGTGGTACTGTGTGCAGTGAGAAAGTATAATTTAATAGCAAATTCGAAGACAAAATTCGTTTTCTGCTGATCACAAAAATTCTGTTTGATTTTGTTTTCATGTTTCAGATAAACTGTAGCACAATATTTTTAGTTTCGAAGTTGTAAGAAAACAGGACTCAGTTCTTTGAGAATAATTTTAAAACATATATTATAATTTGAAAATAAATTTAAATAACATTTTATTTACAATGTGGAAATAGGGATCCCTCGTTTATACTGACAGCTATTATTGTTGCAATCTTCAAAACAATAGCTTTGATGGACTATTGATTATTCTAATCACTCTATTTATTATGCCAATTAATTGTTTGTTATAAAATAATAATGATTATAATAATGTAAATTGATAATTATATTATGTATATAAACATATACCACAGATTTTAAATTATATATTTAATTTAACAGAGCCGGACACAGCGCGAGTGTGGAAGCGAGACACATACCAAATTTCGGGAACCAAGTCACCGCAGCGACCAATATAAGTGTTCTAAAAGCTGATACCCACAAAGTTGACGTTAACGCTTTTACTACGAAACACTTTCCTAGCGGACCTATTCCGAATTTTTTCTACACATGGAGCTGGCGTTAACTACCAATACAAGTAAGACTGCTACTTATAGATGGAATTCCGTAAATTAAAGCCAGTGGGCTTTTTTTCATTTTGCACTACATTATTATACGTTATTATTTTTATACGTGTAACAATATTATTATTTTATACGTGGTAGAGACATGCTGCAGTTATATTAGTAGTAAAGAGTAGTTGTAGCACAAATGGGTAGGCTCAATCGGGGCACGTCCTCACAGAATACCAGCGTAAAATAGTATCTTAATGCTGCTATGTTTCGTATGGTGAGTGTAGAGAACCGGCAACCCTTTTTACTGGAAACGAGGCATTCCATCTTGGTCCTCATGAAAGACAACGCATCTGCATTTTGATTCGTGATCGAGGATAGATATAGATATCTATGGAGGTTCGAATCCCGCACGGAACAGGTATTTTATATGGCCTACAAATAATTGTTTCGGATCTAGATATTTGTTTTTGTGAAATTAATGTATGTAAACTGCTCCTACGTTAAAGGAGTAAGTCATAGTGTTGAGGTAAGGTTTAAAAAATATTACTAAAATAAAACTACTATAAAATAATAATAACGTTCAGCGTCTATTCTCTACGGAGACTAGTCACCTGCGCGGAGCAGAACTATAGTGTACACAGGTGTACTCTTTATTCCCTCACTATCATAGCCCGATGGCTCGGCCATCCAAAACGACCGGAGAGAGATCAAGATTACCTATGGCTCTATCTATCTGGGGCACGAGGACGAAACACCATCAATTTGCCGACTTTGCGTTGCTACTACGTTGACAGAAAAACCCATAACTAATTTTTAATTCCACGCTATATGTGAACCTGAGACCATCAGATCAGCAGTCACGCTTACTATCACTACACCATTGACTCAGTTGATATATTACCCTAAAAATGTGGTACAACAGTACGCCCACAGAAATCATTCTTATTATTTATATTTCTGTGAGAATACCTAAGTGATGTACGTACTCAGCTTTTCTAACCTGTGGATAGCCAACGTAACGTATATGCGACTAGGTTGGACGTTCGTTAGGATTACATGTCGTCTTAGATACCATGAGATTCCAAACTTCGTAAATACCTGTATCTGCGATTTTTCTTTGCTGCTGATAATAAGAGGGCTGGTTTTTTTGCTCAATAGGGTTAATTATAGCAAGAAAGAAACAAGGAAAAGCAGCGAGCGTTCTTGAAATTAAAAAAAGCAGCAGAATATTTTGCCCTCTTTCAGAGATGTGGCTCAGGCTGCCGCTTCCGTTGCCCATACGCCATTAGCTCAAAGGACGGATTATGCGATATCTACGGGATTGAAGCTGCACGAAACACCGACATCATCTTTATCACTCAACGTTGGAGCTTCAAAATTTGACTTTTTTTTGATTATGAAAAGAAACTGGCAACCGAATGGGTTTATTCAATTTCAAAAGATATTCTAAACATTAATGAATTTGATTATATTGCCATATATTCAAGCGATATTTGTTTATGTGTGTAATTATTTAATACACCTAATATTTTTTTTACCCCATAAATATACAGAAATGTATTTCTGATAATTTTAATAACTATTATTGCATATTTTGTAATTAGAAACTCGATATTACGAATTTATATAATTAAGTAGCTGTTTCCGCGAAGAAGTCCTTTTAAATTCTCGTGCCTGATATTTTTATTAAAACCCCCGTAATTTTAACTACTTCGGTAATTAAAAACAGAGACCGTAGCGTCGCAGGAAATCACAGCATCTTGAAGGATCATTTCTAATTATAATATTACAACACTTTTTAACACTGCAAGTTATAATTTAAAATTGCGAAACTATGAGTAATAGTGTTTATATTTATTATGATAAAAAAATAAAAATGTAAACAATAATTTTAATATTACCAATATTGCCTTTCATTTTCCTAGTGAACTTAAAATGCTAGCGTTAAAGTGGTTCAAGTGGATCTAATGTCGGTTTTGAATGCAGCGGTGAAGAGTTTCGAGGATATAACGTTACCCTGTCTTACACCTCTCTGCAGTTGGATAAGTTTCAAACTCTGGTTCTGGCCTGTACGAGTAACTACTAGTAATTTCACTGACTTTCCTTAATTTTAAAAGGAACAAATCAGCCAATGTTTAATAATGTGTGTAGAAGAGGTGAGGTTTATTTATAGCATTGGGTGACAAACGAGTACACAGTTCACCTAATGGCAAGTGCATGCTGTGGCCCCTAGACGTTCACGTCAGTTAAGAATCAAAATGCAAATGCGTTGTCAATCCTGAGGACTAAGATGGAATGCCTCGACTCCAGTAACTCCAGTAAGTCTCCGGTTCTCTACACTAACCCTACAAAACACAGCAGCATTACTGCGGAATTCTGATGATAAGTAATTAGATGTAGTATAATTGTGAGCAAAACTAATAAGCACCTTCAATATTAGTTTTTAATAAGATATTTACTGTTGAAATCGTCAAAAATTCACAGTTATAATTCACTGCCGAAATACACGCGTGCACCTTTGACAGACTCCACAGACGACAAGATGGCGTCTTTTGCTTTTTATTTTACTGCCTGAATACTTGGTATTGCCTACAAAACACTACCAAACTGTGCTGCTAGGCTTTTTAAGGGAAAATTTTGGTAACATACAAAGTACATACATTTAAATATTGGGTCTTTATATTATATGAAATTAGCATTTTGTCGTGCTGACTACTTTGATCTGAAATATCTCCTCTTTGGTTAAGAAATCCAAGTTCAAATTTATAAATTAAATTTGCTGGTACATTTGAATCTTGAAAACAATTATTTATTTGTTTTTTCCTCATTATTTTTTCTTTGGTGTCGCTTATGACCGCACAATGGAAAACATGAAATATCGGTATATTAACGAGTATAGTACGAGTTCTACCGTGGGCACAAGTGCTGCAGAAACAGCTCGAAGGATTAATAATGTGCACAGCGCTGGTGTCGCAAAAGAAACCACGGTACGTTTTAGGTTCAAACGTTTTCATTCTAGAAATTTCGACGTTCAGAGCCCCGTGGACGGCTGGAAACCAAAGTAGAAAATGAAGAATTAAAGGCTATTGTGGAAGCGTGTGTATTTTCTAAACCTTAAACCCTCTTAGAAATAAAAGGAGGTCTGTACCCAGCAGTGGGACATTACAGGTCGTAATGTTCCATTTTTCATTAATTACCGCCTATCAAGGGGAACACAGACCTCCACATATATCGCTTCATAAGGGGAATATTTGCTTAAGTTGTGTTGCATTAATACAAATAATGAAAATAAATATTGTAATGTACAATGATTGCAATTTTACATTAACGTCTAAATAAAGAAGTAAAGTATTGTAAAGACAAAGATCGTTATGAAAGGACTGACGATGGAAGCTTTTGAACTATTGTTGGAAAATCTTAATTGAAATCTTAAACGTAAGGACTCTAGCGGAACGTGACTGGACCCTTTAGATATTTATTACGTCTTTCCGTTCCGTAAAGAAATATCAAAAGTATTTTTTTTATTTAAGCTCAATATGGACTATGCAACCGAATAAGATATATTAAATATTTGTCTAATAGAAGTCCAATTTTGAAAATAATACATTATTGAGTTGTATATGTATATTATTTCGTCAGTTTGACTGGGAAAGGACCTCGCGCGAAATATATTAAATTGCAGCATATCGCTGCTTGGTTTCGTAGGGTAAGTTAAGAGATCCGGTGAACCTTTTTTACTGGTAACGAGGCGAACCACCTAAGTGTTTATTGGTGAAAACGTATCAATTCCTTTATTCTTATTCTACAAAATCTAAAAAATGTTACTGCCTTCATTTACCATCAGGTGGACTTTTTGAGCTATTCTGTTGCACTGAGCAAGGGTATTTATTAATTATTAAAAAGGGTTACCTAATTGTATTTTGTGGGTGAAGGTTATATAATTAATTAAGCAGTTTTTATTTTTAGAATAATAAGTAAGAAAGAGTAAAGTAAAGTAAAGAGTTTAGATTAATAAATAGAAATAAATAAGAAAGAGTAAATAGCAAAATTGTCATAAAATTGTAGTGTAATAGAATCCATTTATAGATTAATGGACAAAAAAGTACACAATCCGCCTGACGGTAAGTGGACGCAGTGTGTGACCAATATAGACCTACACCTATCTTTAATCAAGAATCAAAATGCTGATGAATGCACTTGTTACCCTTGAGGACTAGGATAGAACGCCACATTTCCAGTAATAAAAGTGTGTAGTTCTTTACATTCCACACGAACCGCAGCAGAAATTAGTGGCCATTTTACTTTGGTCGGTTTGAGAGCGTGGTCTTCTCACAGTAAAGATGCCTCACTCGTGCCATAATCATAATATAGCTGAAACGTGGCTCTACGCATGAGATTCCACTACCTCCTATCATACCGTGGGTGTCGTAAGAGGCGGCATAGTTAAATATAGATGCGCTATGTATGGAGGTTTAGGTTCAGCAGTGGACTTTTAAGAAGTTCCATTAAATGAATGAGTAATTTTTTTATTTTATTAAAAAGAATATTAACAATGCTATAAACATTACTAATATTCGCCTTAACTACTCGTGGTAAGCTCAAACTGCTTGTATTTCGCCATTCGACTACTAGCGTGAACGAATGGTTAACGCCAGTAGTCGAATGGCGGATTCGACCCCACGACCTTTTTGAATTCGCGGTCCGCGCCCTGCCATTAGGCTACTGTCGCTTGTAATATTCGTTTAACGTGATAATTACTTCTAATAAAGCAAAATAACTAGAGATTATGCATTTGATTTTCTAATAGCTTGATAAATTAATATTCCTTACAGATGACAGTTATGCTAAATGTTATGATCGTTTACAAAGACTCAATGTTAAACGGCTCGGTGGTGGCTTAGGATTGAGTTGCGGCTCTAAAATCCGCGGGTTCGATTCCCACACGGAATAAATGTATTGGAATTATTTGTTCCGTGTTTGTTAGTAATTCTTCCAGGATGCTTGTCCTTGTGCAATTTATGTTTGTAAACTGCCCTCTACAGGAATAAATACGTGAAGGGGCAGAGGTATTTTTTTCCTAAATCATCATTTATTCATAAAAGAAGGTTTAATTTTCGAACGCTAAAGGATAAGACAATAATATTTTAGTTGTTCCTAGGAATTAAATTAAATGAGACAAAAGTAAACCAAAGGAAAGCTCAGTTAATTTGAAAGTTGTCATTTGCCGTACATATGATGCCCCTCGAATATGTTTTTGTAACTGGAGCGTGAAATTAATGAGACTCAAGTAAACTCTGCCATTTGAGACGGTAAGGATGTAATTATTTAGTTTGGTTATTGAATTAGTCGTTTTAAGGAAACTAAGAATTTATTAAATATGTATAATCAATTTAATAAAAATAAAAATATGCCCTTAACAATTTCATATTAGGGATATGAACCGGCGAATGATATAGGGAACAAAATATTTAAATTGTTTTCGCCCCGAAAAATGCCGGGCCGACAAAAACAACTTAAAATTCTATCCGTATTGACTTTTATCTCCAATTCTGGTTGAATATTAACAAGAATATAATCTCAGGTTTCGACACTCATTTTGGTATTTACTCGAAATTTTTTTCTAGATGCATTCTATTTGTTGTGGAATTCTCAATCTATAACCCAATTCCTATTCAAATCATGTACTCCGCAATCTCTTCCAAATATTATGTCTTGAATCAAAAAACAATTACTTTCTAAGCAATATCGAGATAACTTTGACAAAGACATTTCACTCTCGTCCGATCTGGTGGCGGCAATGGTGATTTCCCGTGGCCCTCAAATCGCGCCGCGCGAATCATCGCCCCGCCTGTCGCTTCGCCGTTCGCGCCGCCTATCCCCGTGGCCAGGCCGTAAGATGGAACGCCTTGTTCACTATTCGACCCACTCGTGCTGCAACCACAATATAGCTGCAGCTGGCTCTACCACATATATTATACACATTGTTGATGCTGAGAACACAAATACGCTATTTCATAATTACACAGCATGTGTGTATTGGCGAATTCTAATTAAATAAAATTCCCGTAGAATTGATTTAAACCTTAAGGTGATCCTAACTTAAAATAATATATTAAAAATAATTGCGGATATATAATCGCAGGCGTTTTTATTTGCTTAACCAAATCATGTTAGTGCTATTAGTAATTACTTCTTTAGACAATTAAAGTGACTGTTTAATTAAAATAAAAATATGCCCTTAACAATTTATTGCAAAAAGAGTATTATTATCTTTGGACTTAATTTATTTGATACCTTTGTTTTTATCGCCTGTAAGTCGACTGAGGAGAGAAATTGAAATGAATAAAAGATGAAATCGTGGAGGTTGGGATTAGATTTCAGATATCGTTCGATGAATTCAATATACACAGTATGAAAAGAAATGCGATCAGATAAATATATTCATTTGATTGAACATGAATTTATGACTTACGTCTAATATTCAACTAGCTCAACATATTGCGTAGGTTGATATCAAAATATCTCAGAAAATCACCTTTAGTAATTATGTCTGTTATGTATAAAATAATATTATTATTGAAATATTATTACGGATTTATATCCATCACCACATTTCATTCTGTAGATGTCGTAACAGGCGAAAATGTGATATGACTGAGTAATATTTTGGTTTCCAACAGATGGCCGCATAACTGAATTTCAATGTTTTTATTTCCTTTAAGGTGACTGCCTCATTGGTTTATTGCTAAACGTGATTTCTAATCATGAGGTTCAAGTTCGTATGCCGGCTTTGTCCGTAATTGAGTTTTTCCATTAAGAAATTCTCAGTAGCATTCCGGAGCCGCTGGCGGTATGTTTCACCCCCGTACACCGGAAAGCTGTAAAGCCGTTTTGTTTCTACGGCTAATCTCTCGCGACATCAGACGTGTCCGATTACTATCCCGTAAGGATTATGAAATTTATGTAGGTATATAGGTATGCTTGGTATATTTGAAGCATCGATCGTCAAATGTAAACTGTGTGTTCACAATATTTCATGTTCATGACATTTGGAGAAAAGGTTGACTAGGAGAAAAGATATGTCCAGAGTGGTAGAGCCATGCTGCAGCTATATTATAGTTGTCCCATGAATGGGTCACCTCGACCCGGGGTCGGAACACCCTCTCAGAGAATACGTGCGGAAAATTGCAGCTTAATGCTGCTGCGTTTAGTATAGTAAGTTTTTTTAATGAAATCGAGGCATTCCGTCTTAATCCTCAGGGGTGACAACGCATCTGCATTTTAATTCTTAATCGAGGATAAATGTAGTAGTCTATGAGCCACAGCTAGGGTTACCAACTCTCGAAAGGACCTACCCGGAAGAATTTCATGAAATCCAGGGTTGAGGGTGGGGGAAAAGATTGAAAGAAAATCTCAATCATTTATTAATTTTTAAATTTATATTTACTTTGGTTTCGCGCAATAACTAACATTTGTCGATTCGAGACACAAAATCATATAAGTATTTACAAAAATTCAAGTTTGTTAGTACTCGTAACTCTGCTTTTACTAGAGAAATACTCATTCGTTTTCTTTCCTTGCTCCATGCTTGTTCCATCGTGCTGGATACGCGCTCACAAAAAGCATTAGAGACAGGAATGGAAAGAACAACGTTAACATTTCTTTTCCATTCAAGACAAGAATTTCTGTAATTCGATTTCGTAAAGAAGTCAACTATGCGTAAATCCACTCGATTTTCTTCAACGAGCTATGGTTGTATCTCACCCAAACGTACCTCATCATACAGTTTATCAATATCTAAGTCAAGCATTCTTGACTAGCTGGTCCTAAAACATTTTCAGGAATACTGCTCGCTTTTGTTGTTTCGCATGATATTTTTTTCACAGTCATCGAATCAGAAAACATGACAGCGTTTAATTTGTGTCCACAGACTTGACTATGATAACTGTGAGGATGTTTGATACCGTGGAAAGTTAAAGTAACTTCAGCAGCGGTAATTAAAATTCTCTTTACTGTTTTAAGACTGTTTTTTTTTTCAAAAAAAAGAAAACCTTGATATTTTACGGCGATGAGTTGTTTTGGCGTTCTAAATAAAGGTTTTATGCTTCGAAGATTTTTTATGTTGTTTCACAGATCAAAAACCGTCAAACTGAACTGCAAATAAATACTGACATATGTTACACTTTGTTCACAACAAGTCAAGCATTCTTGACTAGCTGGTCCTAAAACATTTTCAGGAATACTGCTCGCTTTTGTTGTTCCGCATGATACTTTTTTCACAGTCATCGAATCAGAAAACATGACAGCATTTAATTCGTGTCCACAAACTTGACTATGATAACTGTGAGGATGTTTGATACTGTGGAAAGTTAAAGTAACTTCAGCAGCGGTAATTAAAATTCTCTTTACTGTTTTGAGTGATGAGTTGTTTTGGCGTTCTAAATAAAGGTTTTATGCTTCGAAGATTTTTAAGCTATTGCATAGCTTCTATCGCGGGTCTTGAGCGCGGGGACCGAATCCAGAAATTCCGTAACGAAAAAAACCTCACGCTCCCCACTCCGACGGGCACGGAGGTGTGGCGTTGAAAGCCGTGCATCGTCTAACGTCGTTTCAGTTCGGCAGACTTCGGCACTCTGCAGAGTTCGGCACGGTGTTTGTGTGCGTGCGACTAGACGTATGCGTGTACACTAGCTGCTAACTCAATGATAAAAATTCCTGAATAACCTACATGTATTGTAAGATATTAAAAATATTTTAAACAATATTAACTTCTCATTTATTCAATAAGAGAAAAAAAATTTTTCTTATCGGCACCACGCTCAAAAAGTGTAACTTGATTTAATATCAAAGACTTAAGTGCATAAATAAAATAAATAAATAGTTATAATTGCATAAGTTGATAAAAAATGCTATGCAATAGCTTTACCGCGGCAGTCACCGAGTGCCACACGTATTTTTTTATGTTGTTTCACAGATCCAAAACCGTCAAACTGAACTGCAAATAAATGCTGACATATGTTACACTTTGTTGTGAACTCATAATTTTGGGATCAACACGTATGTTGTTTTAACAACAGATCATTGTAGTACTTTTTTATTTGCACCTACTCTCGCTTCCCGAGTTATGACGATCCATTTTTCTCAAATCACTTACTGCCTCTCGTTAGCGCAATACAGATTTCACTGTATGATTTATCTAATTAGACTGAGAACAAGAGACTAACGCGCGACATACTTGACAAGCCACGGGGGGAAGTACCGCATTTCGCCTAGTCTCTCTGTCACGCACACAGATTACCCTCGAAGTAATCTGTGGTCACGCTCGAGGCGCACGTGGCGGGCGTGACATAAACAGACACCGCCGAATCGACAACGTGGATGGCGAGACGAACAGATTTACACAAAAAGTATTGCATCCCGGGAGGTCGGGATATTAACCATTATTACCGGAGTCTTCCGGGCAATCCGGAAGGGTTAGGAACCCAGCATCCACTTGACATCATTGTATTGTATGCTCGTTTGTCACCCTTAAACTATAAAATAAAAAGGTTAGCTTATTTTTCTTTAGACCTCCAGAGAGAGATAATTACCTCATTAAACTAAACCAGTAACGTAACAGTTGAGTAGTGCGTGTATCAAGATTTTTTGTCCCATTTATATACCAGCGATAAATACTCAGATCAGAGTCAAGAAATTATTCAATCTGCCACAGCGTTGGGAAATGGGAGAAACTTATAACTATGATAATAGATTCCCTTACACCGCCATTATGGCTGCACAACGATCGACTCAACTGGGGAATGAACAGACAAGACCAGACACAAAAATGCTGTTTGATTTTGTTTTCATTGTAGCACGAATGGGTAGGCTCAACCGGGGAAGGACCACGTCCTCACAGAATACCAGCATAAAATAGTAGCTTAATGCTGCTGTGTCGTAATCGAGGATAGATGTAGATATCTATGCAGGTTCGAATCCCGCACGGAACAGGTATATATATGGCCTACAAACCATTGTTTGTTAAAGGAGAACGTCCTAGTATGGAGGTAAGGTTTTAAAAAACATTGGTAAAATAAAACTACTATAAAATAATAATAACGTCTCAGCGTCTATTCTCTACGGAGACTAGTCACCTGCGCGGAGCAGAACTATAGTGCACACAGGTGTACTCTTTATTCCCTCACTATATGCCGCCGATGATAAGGGGGCTGGTTTTATGCTCAATAGGGTTAATTACAGCAAAAAATAAACAAAGAAAAGCAGCGAGCGTTCTTGAAATTAAAAACACCAGAATATTCTGCCCTCTTTCAGAGATGTGAACATCATCTTTATCACTCAACGTTGGAGCTTCAAAATTTGACTCTCCGTTTATGAAAGGAAACTGGCAACCGAATGGGTTTATTCAATTTCAAAAGAGATTCTAAACATTAATGAATTTGATTATATTGCCATATATTCAAGCGATATTTGTTTGTGTGTGTGTGTGTGTGTTTTTTGTGTGTGTGTGTGTGTGTGCGTGTGTGTGTGTGTGTGTGTGTGTTTGTGTGTGTGTAATAATTAAATATGCCTATTAAGTTTTACGCCATAAATGTAAAGAAATGTTTTTTTGAATATTTCAGTAACTATTATTGCATATTTTGTGATTAGAAACGTGATATTACGAATTTATATGATTAAATTGCTGTTTCTGCGAAAAACTCCTTTTAAATTCCCGTGCCAGATATTTTTATAACCCCCGTTAAACATTAACTACTTCGGTAATTAAAAACTGAGACCGTGGCGTCGTATAAAATCACAGCATCTTGAAGGATCATTACTTATTATAATGTATTATTACAACACTTTTTAACACTATAAGTTATAATTTAAAAATGCTAAACTACGGGTAACAGTGTTTTTATTTATTATGATAAACAAAATAAAAATGTAAACAATAATTTTAACACTACCAATATTGCCGTTTTGTTTTCCTAGTGAACTTAAAATGCTAGTGTTAGAAGTGGTTCGCGTGGATCTAAGTTGGATTTCAACTCATATCAACATTTTTTTTAAATTTTCAATACTTACCATTAGACATAGGGAATCAGTGTATGTAACTTTATATATATATATATATATATATATATATATATATATATATATATATATATATATATATATATATATATATATATATATATATATATATATATATATATATATATATGTATATATTTTTTTTTCAGAAGATTTGCATAGATAAACTACCGTTTTATAACCGTTAGTGTATTTATCTACTAAAGCGGTATCCTTTTATAAGATAAACAATATATATTAACTGAAA
>CAJQZP010000812.1:0-19361 GCA_907164705.1 Parnassius apollo
AGATTGTCAGGACCATATACATAGCGGTAGTAGAGCCTATAATTTTGTATGCGGCAAGCGCATGGGCACCAGCAGCGAATAAAATAATGACCAAAAAGCAACTTGATATGGTGCAACGTGGGTTCGTACAAAAATAGTTAGATCGTATAAAACCGTTTCTTTACACTCGGCTCTGCTACTCGCCGGGCTGCTTCCTTTGGACTTGAGGGTCCGGGAAGCAGCCCTTATGAAGTAAAGAAAGGCTTCTCCCGACGAGTAGTAGAAGATCGAGACATGGAGAAAAAGGTGGAATACGCAATGATACCACACCCAGCAGACGAATATGGCCTGCAATATACATGTCTGGAGGATGGTGCACAAATGGACCAACATGACAATAAAGGCCTCAAAATATACACCGATGGTAGTAAAATTGAGGGGAAAAGTCGGCGCTGCATTATCCATTTGGAATGATGCAGCGGAGACAAGCCCGGAAATTAAAGTTGGGAAATTTCTGCACCGTCTTCCAGGCGGGAGTTGCTCGCTATTCGAGAAGCATCCACGTATGCGCTAACACATCCTGCGCTTAATTGTCACATATACAGCGACTCTATGTCTGCTCTCCAGATAATTGTACAAAGCAATTCCCTCCATCCCTAGCGGCAGAGACTAGAAAAATCATACGTGAAATGAAAAAGCAAGGGAAAACCCTTAAACTCTTTTGGACAAAGGCTCACGCAGGATTGGAGGGGAACGAGAGAGCAGACAAACTAGCCAAAGAAGCCGCACTAAAAATAAAAACAAGACCGATCTATGAGAAATGTCCAGTTTCATTCGTTAAGCGACAGATTCGTCTGAGCTCGCTTGACGAATGGAACCAAAATATATTAAAGGTGAAACAGCCTCCAATACGAAAATATTCTTTCCCGACGCCATTAATGCCTACCATGTTATTAGAAAATTAGAAATAAATCCAGAAATTGTACAAGTGATAACAGGACATGGCGGGTTCTCCGAATATTTATACCGATTTAAATGCAAGGAGAGCCCGGTATGTGCCTGTGATCCAGAAAGAGAGGAGACGGTCGTACATCTTATAACCGAATGCCCTATTTATAGTAGAGAAAGAATAGACTTAGAATTAGAAATAGGAATTAAAGTAAGCAAAGATAATATAAATAAAATAATTAGTGATAAACATGTTAGTAATAGGTTTCTAAAGTATTGTAAGAATATAGCACATAAGGTGAAAAATAAGAATAAATCGTAGTAGCAATAGGGAACTGTAACATAATATATATAAATATATAATGTAAACAGCCCACATAAAACAAGTAGAAATAAGAAATAGCTATAGAAACTATTGTAACTAGAATAAATTAGATAAGGAAAAAAGGAAAAGAAACGTATCCTTAAATGAAATAAAGAAAACAGAAATAAAAATAAAAAAAGAATAAAAAAACACAAAAAGAATAAGAATGTAAAATAAAAAATAAGAAAACAAAGAACATAAAAGATGAAAAAAGTCCCTGAGTTCCACATGTCAGGGGAACTAGAAAAAAAAAAAAAAAAAAAAAAAAAAACCTAACCTGACCTAACCTAACCTAACCTAACCTAACCTAACCTAACCTAACCTAACCCAGTTACACTCCACACGCCGTTCCGTACGCAGCGTTTTCGTATTGCTCCGTGCTTGAAAATTTAAGTGTTGAGTCAAAGTGATCCAATTTTAAAGTGATATATACCAAACGACGCGTCTCGACGAGACGAAGCCCGTGATATAGTTGAAAGTGGAAAAAGAGTTTAGAATTAAAAATTAGGACAGAAAAACTGTTTTTCTAACCTACAAAAAATTCAAACTGAAACGTAGCTCGATTGAGATCGACGACATATCATTTTTATAGTGCTGAAAGACGTGCTGTGATAAGCTTAAGCGAATACCATAATAATCGGATTTTTCGACAAACACTTTCCGAAATATTTTCGGAAAACAAAAACCACGTGGACACGTGTTTTTTGTTTGGAAGCCGCGCGGCTATTTCTGAAGTCGCGATTCGGAAGAGGGCACTGCGGCAAAACATTTGACATCTCATCCATAGAAATCGGACAAGAAACACAAAAGTTATCGCGCTTCGAAGACACGAGTTTTCAGCCGGGAGCTTGATAGGTGAATAACTCAAATTTTTCAGTGGTGACCTATATTTTATTAGACTTTATGTGAATAAGGAACATAAGACCTAACGATAGACATAAAAATTTTAATTTTCGGAGTGTAAATAATAATATTTTGAGACCTTAAAATTTTTTACTGTAAACACGTGGTGGCTGAAGGACATTACTGAAAGTCCTGAAAATATTACTCAAAATTTTGTATACCTATTGACAACATTCAAAAATTTTTTCAAAATTTTTCCTGCAAAAATCTATGAATTACAGGCTATTTGCAGTTTTTGGTTCTCATAACCCAATTTTAAAATTTCAAAAACACAAAAAATTTTCAGGACAAAAATTTTTTTAAATATATTTTATAAACAGGCAATTAAGGTACTATATACCCAAATTTTTTCAGAATTTTCAGACAATACGTTTTTGAGATATTAAATTTATTGTAAGAGCTGGGAGGTTCTGAAAACTACATTTTAACTGTGTTTTCAGTTTACAGGAAAACGGAGCCTCCTAGCTCAATTCTGACAAAATTTTCCTTCGCCCCCCCCCCCCGTCACCCCCCCCACACTATCCAGAAGCCGGATAGTCTTCGACCCCCACCGGATCATTTGGACTGAATTTCAACCCCCTACCCCTAAGTTGACATATCGACTTAGTCTCTGGGGGATGAAAAATTTCAAACAAGTATAATACTACAACCGGTGGGCCGATTCGAATGGGGTTTTTTGTAATATAATCTAAAACTGCAAACCTTTTATTTTATATGTAGACTAACTCTACATAGAGTGTATTAAATAATTTCACATTTTGATTTAATGTTATTTAATTTTAATTTAGTACAAATAATTAGAATTTAAGTGTGACCCGCTGTGGTGTTACGTTATTCATATTTTAAGATTAGATTATAGAGACGACTCTAGGTAGAGCAACTGGAATCAGAGTAACTAAATAGATTTCCTAATATAAGGCTCATCGACTGACTCTATATAGAGTCCAATAGACGTATAGACATAAATTTAAATAGATTTAAGCAAATTGGATATTCTGAAATTATTAATTAAAAAGTGCAATATATAGGATGTTACACAAGTAAAAGGTATAAAAAGGGGAAATATAGAGCGTCGACTCTACATAGAGAAATATTGTATTTGGATATTTTTGTAGGATTGTTATTAAATTGACATTAACGTACGAGCCCACCACAGCCGTGTCGAATTGGTACAATATTTTATAACTTATACAAACTTTTATTTTAAAAAAGGACTTTTATCATTCTTTTTATTTTATATATTTTATATTTTTTAAATTTTTATATTTTATTATTGTTCTGACCGCGGACGCATTCCCCTAGACATGTTTGGCTTTCGCACTCCTTCCAAAAATAATGAGGATAACTTTAAAGTTATGGGCTCCCAGGGCTCTCCAAACGGAACAGAGGAAAAGGAAACTTCTCCAATAAACAATCAAACGACACAGAGTTCCAGTGTAAGAAGAAGTATCGGAGAGTGGGAGGCAGGAAAAATGGATGTTGAAGCTGGAATTCAGCCATCTCCTAAAAAGGTAGTTCCGCTGATACGCTCAAAACAGAAGATATTACCATCCCAGGAAGCGAAAGGAGCAACCCGTAAAGTCTTAATGGAACCAACGGAAATTTCACCAAAAACGGACATAGCAAAATATCCAGACCGCCTGACGGAAGCCCGAGCCTGTCTACATAAAGCCAAATTGCACCTCAGCAATTCACGTAATCTGAGGACTGATATAAAGACCGAAGTTACGCAAGCTATAGAGAGACTATACCAACTAGTCAAAGAGGCTGAGACAGGCAAAGGCACAGAGAAAGAAAGGAAAACAAAAGAGCAGGATAAAAAAGCAGATAAACAGGACGACCGTTATGAGAAAATAAAATTAGAAGAACACAATAATCTAATTAAAAAGCTAGATGAACACGGGAAACTCCTAGAAGAGAACAAGAAAGAGATGGAAAAACTGAGGGAAGAAATGAGGAAGAAAGAAAACAAGGATGAGAAAGAGACATATGCGAGTATATTGGCTGGTTCATCGAGGAGAATACCTCAGCAAAATATGACAATGCACTCAGTAGTAATCACATCAACTGATGAAAGGGATACAGGAGAACAAGTAATGGACAAAATAAGAATTGCAATAAATGCAAAAGAAGAAGGGTTAAAAATAGACAACATAAGGAAAGCAAGGGACAGAAAAGTCATATTGGGGTGTAGCACCCAGGAAGAGGTAAATAGGGTAAAAGAAAGATTAAAAATTACGAGTAAGAGCTTGAATATAGATGACATCAAAAATAGAGATCCATTAGTCATACTCAAAGATGTACTACAATACAACTCGGATGAAGAAATACTGAAGGCTATAAAAACACAAAACAAGCAACTTTTTCAAAACGTAGATGAAAACGAGATTAGGATGGAGGTAAAATATAGGAAAAAGACAAGAAACCCGCACACAGCTCATAGAGTCTCACCACAGATGTGGAACCACCTCACGGAAGTTGGGTGGATCCATGTGGATCTCCAGCGAATAAGGGTAGAAGACCAGTCCCCACTAGTGCAGTGTTCACGGTGTTTGGCCTACGGACACAGCAAGCGATTATGCAGTGACACGATAGATGTTTGTAGTCACTGTGGAGGCCCACACCTGAAAACAGAATGTGCGGACTGGCTTTCTGGACAGGTTCCATCATGCAAGAACTGTTTTAGGGCAAAAATAGAAAAGAAAGATCACAATGCCTTCAGCGCAGACTGCCCTGTAAGAAGAAAGTGGGAAAACCTAGCGAGATCCACAGTAGCATATTGCTGAGGTGGACTTCGGTTCAGACAGAAAACCAAATCCAAGCAACCACCGGTATCACGTGATCCAGGCAAACCTACAAAGAAGCGAGCTAGCTACGGCCGAATTGATTATTGAAGCAAAGAAGAATAAAATATCGTTCGCTCTGATCCAAGAACCATACATCGGTCGGATCGGAGAAATGAAGAATTACCCAGGGACAAAAATAGTGCAATGTTATAGAAAAGGGAACACAGAAAAAGTAATAAAGGCGGCCATTGTACTATTTGACGACACCATTGGCATAACCCAGTGCCCCGACCTGACAACTGAGAATATCGCCGTTGCCAAATTGAGGACAGGGGCCTGGGAAGTGGGAGTGGTGTCCGTCTACCTGGAGGGAGAGAAACCAGTGGAACCTTATATGGACATGATCAAAACGGCCGTGGCGGGCCTAGGAACTGGGAACGTGATTCTCGGTGGGGATATAAATGCTTGGAATACTTGGTGGGGAAGCCAGAAGGTAGACAAGAGAGGGATTGAGATAGCTGCCATGCTCGATGAGATGGAGTTCCACATATTAAATAGAGGAACTGATCCCACATTTGACACCTATAGAGGCGGGAAAAGATTCTCCAGCTGTGTGGACGTTACAACCTGCTCGACGAACCTACTTGGAAGAATAGATAACTGGAGATTATCTGAAGAGACAACCAGTTCGGACCATAGGGCAATCCTGTTCGATATAAGTCTAGTAAAATCCATAAGAACAGAAATAAAAAGAACAACAAGAAAATTCAACACAAAAAAAGCAAACTGGAATGAGTTTCGTGGGAAACTTACCCAGATTTGGCAGGAAAAGGAAATAAACAACATGCAAATAAACGAAATAGAAAATAAGGAAGATCTTGAAGGAAAAGTAAGAGAAATAACTGAAACGATTCTTGAGGTATGTGAACATAGCATACCTAAAATTAAAAGTAGAACACGAATGGGATTGCCTTGGTGGACTGAAGAATTAACCCAAAGAAAAAAGGAAGTCTCCAGGTTAAAACGCCGAATTTCTTGTGCAGCGCCAGTTCGGCGAGAGTGGGTCGTCGAGCAGTATATGAAAGTTAAAGAGGAATAGTCCATGCTCAGTTAAGAATTTATGCCCACCCTCTTCAAAAAAAACCAGCAGCATGTTAAGAACGCACAAACCTCCAGCTGGAAGAATTTCTGCAGTAAACAGGATAGGGAGTCTATGTGGGACGGAATTTACAGAGTAATAGGTCGTACAATGCAAAGACAAGAGGATATCCCTCTTGTACATAATGGAAAAACTCTAGAAGACCTAGAATCAGCAAAAATCCTGGCGGAGACCTTTTATCCGGATGATAATACTCAGGATGACGACGCGGAACACAAGCTTAAGAGGAAATTAGCAGAAGTAGTAAACGAAGGATCACTTGATGATTCAAGTGATCCACCCTTTACGATCGAGGAGCTAAGATGGGCCGCGTCAAGTTTTAACCCCAAAAAGGCTCCAGGAAATGATGGACTTACATCAGACATCTGCATGGCGGCTATCACTTTGGACCCTACGCTGTTCCTGGCACTGGCCAACAAATGTCTTCAATTGGCACACTTCCCCAGTATATGGAAGGAGGCGGCAGTCGTGGTACTACGAAAACCCGGTAAAGAGGACTACACGCATCCCAAATCCTACAGGCCGATTGGGCTATTGCCAGTTCTAGGAAAAGTACTAGAAAAAATGATTGTACGAAGACTCAAGTGGCACATCGTACCTAAAATATGTAAAAACCAATATGGCTTTATGCCGCAGCGTGGCACCGAGGACTCCCTCTATGACTTGATGCATTATATTAAAACCAAAATTAAGGACAAGAAATTGGTAGTACTTGTATCATTGGACATAGAGGGAGCCTTTGACAACGCGTGGTGGCCAGCTATACGATGTGCCCTTGCACAGACCGGATGCCCAACGAACTTGAGGCGATTAATTGACAGTTATCTTGAGGATAGGTCAATTCGTGTCAAATACTCGGGGGTAGAATGGGTCAAAAAGACCACCAAGGGATGCGTGCAGGGCTCTATAAGCGGTCCAATATTTTGGAATCTCCTGCTCAACCCACTTCTGCAAGAGTTAAACGATAAAGGGGAATACTGCCAGGCCTTTGCGGATGATATAGTCCTAATTTTCTCTGGAGAAAAGACACTGGAAGTGCAGGAACAAGCCAATGCAGCCCTTGCGCATGTTCAGAAGTGGGGGATCAAAAATAAGCTCAAATTTGCTCCGCAAAAAACAAAAGCGATGATAATAACTAATAAGATCAAGTATGACTCACCACTTCTGAAGATGGGCCGGGAAAGCATTGAAGTGTTCAAAGAAATAAAAATACTCGGCCTCACAGTGGACGACAGGTTGACCTTCAACACGCACGTTAAGAATGTGTGCTGTAGGGTACAAAGCCTGTATCGTCAGCTGTGTAGAGCCGCAAAGGTTCATTGGGGCTTAAACTCCGAGATTATTAGGACTATATACATAGCGGTAGTAGAGCCGATTGTATTGTACGCGGCAAGTGCTTGGGCACCAGCAGTAAATAAAAGAATAATCAAAAAACAATTCGACACGGTACAACGCGGGTTTGTGCAAAAAATTATTAAGTCCTATAGAACGGTTTCTCTACACTCGGCTCTGTTACTCGCCGGGCTGCTTCCCTTGGACTTGAGGGTCCGAGAAGCAGCCCTTCTTTATGAAATAAAGAGAGGCTTTTCCCGGCGAGTGGTAGAAGATCGAGATGTGGAGAGGAAAATAGAATTCACAAAGATACCACATCCTGCATACGAATATGGCCTGCAATACACATGCCTGGAGGACGGGGCAAAAATGGACCAACATGACAACAAAGGCCTCAAAATTTACACTGACGGCAGTAAGATCGAGGGGAAAGTCGGCGCTGCATTATCCATTTGGAATGATGCAGCGGAGACGAGTAGCCGAAAACTAAAGTTGGAAAATTTCTGCACCGTCTTCCAGGCTGAGTTGCTCGCCATTCGAGAAGCAACCAGGTACGCGTTGTATCATCCAGCACAAAGCTGTCACATATACAGCGACTCAATGTCTGCTCTCCAGACAGTAGTACAAGGCGTTTCCCTCCATCCCCTAGCTGCAGAGACCAGGACGAACATCAGTCAAATAAACAAACAAGGGAAATCCCTCAAACTATTTTGGATTAAAGCTCATGCAGGATTGGAGGGAAACGAGAGAGCAGACGAGCTAGCTAAAAAAGCCGCTCTTAAAATAAAAAGAAGGCCAGACTACGATAAGTGTCCGGTTTCATTCGTTAAGCGACAGATTCGACTGGATTCGCTTGACGAATGGAACCGAAGATACATTGAAGGAGAAACAGCCTCCACTACCAAATGGTTTTTCCCCAATGTTATTAATGCCTACCCTGTAATAAGGAACATACATATGGATCCGCAAATTGTACAGTTGATGACAGGACATGGTGGGTTTTCTGAATATCTATATCGGTTTAAATGTAAAGAGAGCCCATCATGCGCCTGTGAGCCAACAATAGAGGAGACAGTCATCCACCTAATAACGGAATGCCCTATATACTGTAGAGAAAGAGTAGATTTAGAACTAGAGATAGAAATTAAAATAATCAAAGAAAATTTATATAAAATAATTAGTAATAAATATGTAAGAAATAAGTTTTTAAGGTATTGTAAGAATATAGTACATAAGGTAGTAAATAAGAATAAATAATAGTAGTAATAAGGGAAAACTGAATCATAATATATACAAATATATAATGTAAACAGCCCACAAAACAAGTAAAAATAATAAATAGAAAAGTAATATATGTACTTAGAATTAAGTAGATAATAAAAAAGAAATAAAGAGAAAAGAAATAAAACCAAAAGAATAAAAGAATAAAAATAATAAAAAGAAAACAAAGTAAAAGATCAAAAAAGTCCCTGAGTTCACATGTCAGGGGAACAAGTAAAAAAAAAAAAAAAAAAAACCTAACCTAACCTAATCTAACATAACCTAACCTAACCTAACCTAACCTAACCTAACCTAACCTAACCTAACCTAACCTAACCTAACCTAACCTAACCTAACCTAACCTAACCTAACCTAACCTAACCTAACCTAACCTAACCTACCCTAACCTAATCTAATCCTAACCTAACCTAATCCTATTGCAGCTGAAATTTCATCGAAGCTCAATACTATCGAAAATAAAGAGGGAAAAGTCCAGATATACTGGATAAAAGCTCATTGTGGCTTAGTAGGTAATGAGAGAGCAGATGAGCTGGCTAAATATGCCGCTACTAGCAAAAAACAGAGGGCAATTTATGACTTATTCCCATTGTCTTACGCCAAGCACCTCACCAGGAGCAACACTCTGCTAAGATGGCAAATCAAATATGAAGAAGCAGCAACCAGTGGAACCATAAGAACTTTCTTCCCAAATGTTATAACTGCTTATAGGATTTTAAAAAGTATAAAAATAACTAATATTGTAACTCAATTGTTTACCGGTCACGGTGGTAATAAAGCTTATCTTTTTAGATTTAAGATTTTGCCATCCCCATATTGCACATGCGATGATAGTACAGAACAAACCATAGAACATTTAATTACAGAATGTCCGCGATTTGGAAAACAACGGTATAAGTGTGAATGCAATATGGGAGTGAATATAGTATGTAAGAACTTAAGTACTATTATGACGGACATCGATTGCAGATCTCACTTCATACACTTTGCTCTCTCAATACTTAAGGTTATTAACAAAGAGAATGGGAGCACTATAGTAGAATAAATTTATGTCTCTGTAAAGTCCCTACAATAAAACCATTATGAGTGTGAATTTAACTAAAGTAATAATAATGAACTAATAATAATATGATATAAGCATACATTTTGATAACGTTAGGCTAATAATAACTTGCAAGTAGTAGAATGTTTAAAAGTAAGCTAAAACAGATTATCTTAACAATTGTTATTAAATAGGATAAATAAGTGTAGATAAACTGTACAAAGTAACAAAGCAATAACCATTATAACCGGAACACTATGCTTAAAAATAATTGCAAGTTAGTTTAAACAAAGCCTCATGTTAAGAATTAAGAATATTATTAAAATTAGGCCCAAAACAAAAGTACATTATTTATTTAAGGTGATATTATTGTAAAATTAGGAATTATTCATAAGAGACAAATTAAAAGATACAAAGTAATAACATTATAAAGTCTGAAACAGTATACCTATACATAGAACTATATTCAGAATTGTTATAAAATTAGATTAATTATAGAAGATGATATTATGATAACTGTAAAAACAAAATGTAATATTATATTTAAACAATTTGTAAACGGAACGGAACTATTTAAGTATATATATATATATAATATATTTCAAAAAAAAAAAAAAAAAAACATTGATAACAGTAAAAAAAGGATTATCTTTAACAGAAAGAAAGGTACTGCAGAATAGCAGTAGTAAAATAGTATTAATAAAAAAAAAAAAAAAAACCTACCCTAACCTAACCTAACCTAACCTAACCTAACCTAACCTAACCTAACCTAACAGATCATACGTTTTTATAACTTTTACAAACTTGAAATTTTATTTGACTCATTGATTTGAAAAATTTGCAATATTTGCCTTGATTATACATTTTTATAACTTTTACAAATTTAAAATTTTTCTTATTATTTAATTTATTACTATTTATTTTATTTTATCGTCTTATTGGGCGCATATTAATCAAAATTAGTTTAAGTATTGACAAAGCCCTCTGAATCTAAATAAAATGTACAAAACACCCCCGCAAAATAAGTCTGCAGCTTCGACGGAGGACTTTAATAAGAGGACCGAAAAACCAGTACCCACGGGTGGGAAAGACAAAGGGTCAACATCTTCGGTAAGGAAAAGCATTGGTGAGCTGGAATCACGTCTTGGCGCTGCACCAAAAAACATTATAGCTACACTGCCGACGAAGCAAAATACAAAAACTCCTACTGCAAATGGGGGTGATGATAACCAAGTGGATAGAGAAACGACCCAGTACTCAAATAGAGCACAAGAAGCAAAAGCACACTTGGTAAGAATAAAATTACTATTAAATAGTTCACGTAACTTAAAGAACGAAATAAAAGACGGCATAATAGAAGCTGCAGACAAATTATATGGTATGACAAAAAATATGGAACAAGGAAAAGGACAAAGCATTGAAAAGGAAAAATCAGGTATAGGGAAGTGTCATGAACTGGAGCACGAATTAATAAGAAAATTAGAACAACATACCGAATTCCTATCCGAATGCAGAACAGAGACCCAACGCTTGAGTGAAGAGGTGAAAAAACACAGGGAGGAGCTCATCACCTATGCAAGTGTTACAGCAACCAGAAGGCAGCCCCAGGAGTCTATCTCGACCGTTCTTAAAAATACTACGAGTATACCCGCTCAAATGCACTCTATCATAGTGACGTCAAGCAATGAAAAGGACACGAGTGGCGAAGTCCTGGAAAAGATAAGAGTGGCAGTAAATGCAAAAGAAAGCGGGTTAAGGGTAGAGAAAGTAAGGAAAGCTAAAGACCAAAAGGTGATCGTGGGTTGTGGAACCAGGGAAGACATGGAAAAGGTAGCAAGCCGACTCAAAGCCTGTGATGCCGAGCTTACTGTTGTGGAGGCCAAAAGCAAAGATCCACTGGTCATACTGAGGGATGTATTACTGATCAACACCGACGAGGACGTAATCGCTGCTATTAGGAACCAGAACAAGAACTTGCTGGAAACTCTGAATAGCGAGGAGGTAAGGTTGGTAGTACGATTCCGAAAAAAGACCAGAAACCCCCACACAAACCATGTGATCCTTCAGGTCTCCCCAGCGGTATGGAAAAGACTGGTTGAGGTGGGTCGTCTACACGCAGACCTACAACGTATTGTGGTGACTGACCATTCACCACTGGTACAATGCTCCAGGTGCCTCGCGTATGGTCATGGCAAAAGGCACTGCAAGGAAGCAGAGGACATATGTTCTCATTGCGGAGGACCCCATTTGAAGACCTCATGTAATGCTTTCTTGGCCGGGGAGGTGCCTTCATGTAGTAACTGCATCAAAGCGAAGATGGATCGTCAAGATCACAACGCTTTTAGCAATGAATGCCCTATACGCAGAAGATGGGATGCAATAGCCAGAAATAGCGTAGCATATTGCTAAGGTGGAGTTCAGAAATGGGGGGCACAAAGACAGAAAGTTGGTCCTTAGCAGAAAAAAGAAAAATTTTAGTGGCACAAGCAAACTTACAGAGGAAAGAGCTAGCAACGAGCGAGCTAATGCTCGAAGCGAGCAAGAGAGGTATGAGCTTTGCCCTAATTCAGGAACCGTACGTGGGGAGAGTCGGATATATGAAAGACTATCGGGGGAGTACGTATATTCCAGAGCGCCAAGAGAGGTGAAGGAGTGGTGAAAGCGGCAATAGCCGTTTTTGATGAAAACATCTATGTTACTCAATGTCCGACTCTCACTACGAATAACATCGTGGTTGTTAAGATACAAATGAACTCCCAGGAGATAGGACTGATTTCTCTGTACTTGGAACCGGATTCACTCATCGAACCTTACATTTGCCAACTTAAAGAAATAATGATAAAAATGGGTAAAACGGAAGTACTAATAGGAGGAGATACAAATGCGTGGAGCCCATGGTGGGGAAGTGCGAAGGAAGACGGACGCGGACAAGCGCTTGCAGGTGCGCTTGATGAGCTCGGTTTACACATACTAAACGAGGGAGATCTGCCAACATTTGACACAATCAGAGGCGGCAAAAGATTCAGTAGTCACGTTGACATTACAGTGTGCTCTGAAAATCTTTTAAAATTGGTGGATGACTGGAAGGTAAACGAGGGCATAACAAGTTCGGACCACAACACAATACTTTTCAAAATTAAAAGCATAAAATCTTCTGGAAAAATAATTAAACGGACAACAAGGATATACAATAGCAAAAATGCAAAATGGAGTCAGTTTCATGAGAAACTGACTCAATTATTGAGTGAAAGAAAAATTACCAAAATAAAAATAGACAGTATAAGAAATAGCATAGATTTAGAAAAACATTTAGAGCAATATTTAAACGTAGTAAAAGAAGCATGCGATGCTACAATTCCAAAAAAGAAAAATCATACAAAACTTACCTTGCCGTGGTGGAATGATGAGCTTGCTCTACTAAAGAAGGATGTCACCACCAAAAAGCGCCGAATAAAATGTGCTGTTCCCGTGCGGAGGGCCGATGTTGTTGCAGCGTACCTGGAAGCGAAAAACACATATGAACATGAATCAAAAAAGGCTCAGGTAAAAAAGTTGGAAGGAGTTCTGCAGTAGACAGGACAGAGAAGGTTTGTGGGACGGGATATATCGTGTTATCGGCAGAACTACAAAAAGGCACGAAGACCTGCCTCTTTTGAAAGACGGGAAAATACTCGATAACACGGAATCAGCAAAAATGTTGGCTGAGACCTTTTATCCGGAAGACCTAATTGAGGCTGATAACGCAGAACACCAGCGTATCAGGCACTTAGCAGAAAAAAGTTAATGAAGGGGCACAAGATAATTCTTGTGACCCACCATTTACAGTCGCTGAACTAAAACACGCAACCAACAGCTTCAACCCAAAAAAGGCACCGGGTGGAGACGGATTCACTGCCGATATTTGCCGTCAAGTTATCCTCCATAATCCTGAGCTGTACCTGAGCCTAGCTAATAAATGTTTAGAGTTAGGGCACTTTCCCACTGTGTGGAAAGTAGCAGTAGTCGTGGTTCTGAGAAAACCGGCGAAAGAGGACTATACGCACCCCAAAGCCTATAGACCGATAGGCTTGCTATCAATTATGGGCAAAATCCTGGAGAAAATGACTATCAGGAGAATAAAGTGGCACATTCAACCTGGGGTGAGTACTCGCCAATACGGCTTCACGCCACAGAAAAGCACCGAAGATTCCCTCTATGACATGATGGAGTATATACAAACAAAATTACGAAATAAAAAGATAATTACCATGGTATCACTTGACATAGAGGGAGCCTTCGATAGTGCATGGTGGCCGGCCATTAGATGTCGATTGGCTGAGGAAAAATGCCCCATTAACATACGACGGTTGATGGATAGTTATCTCCGGGATAGAAAAATTAACATCAGGTATGCTGGTGTAGAGCACCATCGGGCTACTTCAAAGGGGTGCGTACAAGGTTCCATAGGGGGACCGATACTGTGGAATTTGCTTCTAGACCCACTTCTCAAGGAGTTGGAGGCGAGGGGGTGACCGGTGTCAGGCTTTTGCTGACGATATTGTCCTGCTGTTTGCGGGGGACACGGCACTCGAGATTCAGAGGCGTGCAAATGCCGCTCTGGAGCATGTTCGGATGTGGGGAATTCGTAATAAACTGAACTTTGCGCCACAAAAGACCAAGGCTATGGTATTAACCAATAAGTTAAAATACGATTCACCACGTCTGAGCATGGGCGGGATAGACATTGGCATGTCAGAGGAGATCAAAGTGCTTGGTCTTATCGTAGACAGGAAGCTCACTTTTAAAAGTCACGTAAGAAATATGTGCGGGAAGGCCACAGCGCTCTACTCACAACTATCGAGGGCTGCTAAAATCAGTTGGGGTCTTCAACCAGAAATCGTAAGGACGATTTACGTCGCAGTTGTGGAACCGGTGGTACTGTATGCGGCGAGCGTATGGGCGCCGGCTGTTAGCAAACTTGGGATCCGAAAGCTTCTTAACACCGTGCAAAGAGGATTCGCTCAGAAAATTATTAAAGCATACCGAACCGTGTCTCTACACTCGGCTCTAGCACTGGCAGGCTTGCTTCCTCTGGACCTAAGAGTCCAGGAAGTAGCATCCCTCTTTGAAGCGAAGAGAGGAAAGCTCCAGTCAGTGCTGGGAGACCGGGAGGTGGAGACAAGGGCGAAACTTGTGGAATTGCCCCACCCAGCATCTTATATGGACTTGGAATTCATATGCCTGGTAGACGAGAACGAAATAACACTCAATAACACACAGAGTCTCCGAATTTTCACCGACGGGAGCAAAATAGAGGGAAAGGTCGGAGCAGCACTTTCTATATGGAATAGTGAAGCCGAGATCAGAACTCTAAAGCTTAAACTGTCGGACTATTGTACCGTGTATCAGGCAGAATTACTGGCCGTATACAGGGCAACTGAGCAAATCCTCAACAGCGCTGAAGTAAGTTTTGGAGTTTACAGTGACTCGAGATCAGCTCTCGAGACCATTGTAAACCACGACTCTCAACATTCCCTAGCAGTAAAGACCCGCAAAAATATAAAAACCATCGTGGAGCAACAAAAAAGCATTCAACTTTTTTTGGATTAAAGCCCATGCGGGTCTGGCAGGGAATGAACGAGCTGACGAATTGGCTAAGCTCGCCGCACTGCGGAAAAAAGGTAAACCGGATTATGACCAGTGCCCGGTCTCCTACGTAAAGCGTCTCATCCGAGAAGAATCCATAGAAAAATGGAACCAAAGGTACGAAGAGAGTGAAACAGGTCAAATCACGAAGAAATTCCTCCCAAGTGTCAAAGACGCCTATAAGGTGACCAGGGCGACGGCACTGTCTCCGGTAATGATCCAAGCGATGACTGGGCATGGTGGTTTCTCCGAGTATCTGTACCGATTCCGATGCAAGGAGAATCCTTCATGCGTCTGTGAGCCAGGAGTGGAAGAGACAGTGCTGCACGTAGTTCTAGAATGTCCTAGGTTTGGAAAACAAAGGCACGATTTTGAGGCGTTAACTGGAGAAAGACTCGAAGAAGCCAAATTACATACATTGTTGGGTAATAAAACGACTCGAAACAAATTTATTAAATTCTGCGAAGGATTAATCAATAGGGTCGTTAAAAATAACAGAAATTAAAATAATATATTTAAAAAAAAATTATTTTGGAGTTTTTTTTTTATACCGTAACTATTAAATACAAGAAGCTACTTATTATTTTAATATTAGTTGAATTTTAATTGTCTAAGTTCATTAAAATAAATTTAAGGCAAGAATTGCAAATGCAAGATAGCCACCTTCCTTGTGAATATAGAAAATATATTCAGAGAGAATGAACCGCTTTAAATGTAAAAATGATCATGTAAGGAAAGTGTGTTGCTCAAACAAAAACAGATAATGTACCTTAAGATAATTTTAAATTGAGGAATTAGTTAAGTGACAAAGGTATGTAAAAGGACTTTAAAATTAAAAAATTAAATGACAAATTTTGTGTGCATTAGGTTAAGAGTAGTAGGACTCCCGAACGAAAACCCGGAGTCCTCTACACCCTATACAATAGCAAGGACAATGAAATAAAAAACAAGTAATTAAAGTCCGTGTCAAGCTGACAATGTCTCTGACCCTCTATGTCAGAGGAAAACAGCAACACATACAAAAATAAAAAAAAAATAAAAACCTAACCTAACCACACCTAACCTAACCTAACCTAACCTAACCTAACCTAACCTAACCTAACCTAACCTAACCTAACCTAACCTAACCTAACCTAACCTAACCTAACCTAACCTAACCTAACCTAACCTAACAACCTAACCTAACCCCATTCGCCCTGGCATGCTCACTGCTAACGAGACTCGGTGAGGAAGAGACATCTGTCATACCCCGCATCATAAGTGTGGATGCCATGGTTGTCATATATTAGAAAGGTGAAGTCATGGACCACTTTGGTTGTATAAAAGCCTCAAACAAACATGAAATAGTCTTGTATGAGGATAGGGGCGAAAACCTGAGCTTCCTCAAACATCACGACTCAACAAAGGCAACCCAACATCTTGTAGCAAATCCAGAGACACTTAGTGGCTCAGAACGCCTGCAACTGAAAACGGCCAAAGAAAAGGCCGCAGCCAGGGAAAAACTTAGCAAAAGTTCTGAGTCACAAAGCGGGGTAAGTGCACTAATTAAAACCATCAGTGCAGCGGCCCAGAGCATTCCAGGAAGAGCAATGCGAAAGTTGAGCAAGTTAAGACAAGCCGATAACCTAATAAGAGAGCCTCCAAGAGTACTCAAGAAATCCAAACCCACCCACACTAGACCCTGTTCGGGACGTGTCAGCCCTCCAAGACTTCTACCAGCGGTCGAGCCTAAAGACCACATAATCAACGCTTTCTTAGAGTTTAAGGCACTCATAAAAGCAACTCTTGAGGTGAACCAAACTACTTGCAAGAATATCTTACAAAGTTTCCACCTCGGTAGTCATGAGTTCCTTGGGGTGCAGCTCGAGGAAGCAGAGGCCGCAATTTATGACAACAAAACATCTACTGTCATAAGAGGTAAAATGGGTCATCACATGGCGGCTTATAGCGGGTCAGCGGGCTTCGTAGCCTTGGATGAGGAGGAGACAGAACGACAGGGAAGATTAGTATTCAAAACCCCCCCCCCCAACGACCCTATTGTGGTCACCGCCCGTTGTACCAGGGTGATGCTAGAGGACAGGATCCTAAAAATGGCGGAAACTATCTCGGGAGCCTGTGCATTGGGAGATTCTTGGGAAAACTGGACGGTGCCGACGATAAATTGGGTCAATGGAGTCCCGGGATGTGGCAAAACAACTTGGGTTATAAACCAATTCGATGCGGAGGATGATTTGATTGTCACAACAACAACAGAAGCAGCTAAAGATCTTAGAGAATAGTTAGCCAACCGCATAGCCACTGACGCAAAAACAAAAGTGCGCACTATGGCCTCAGTTTTAGTAAATGGTATGAGGAGGCAAAAGGGAAGATGTACTCGACTTTTAGTCGACGAAGCTCTCATGAACCATTTCGGGGCCATAGTAATGGCAATGCGACTAAGTGGAGCGGAAAAAATACTGCTTATTGGTGACATCAATCAACTCCCTTATATCGACAGGGAAAACCTCTTTGCGATGCAATATACTCGCCCAAGCCTCGTGACCACTATCAGCCAAGAACTCCTGTGTACGCACCGGAATCCGATGGATGTGGCATATGCCCTGAATGAAATCTACAGTGGCATTTACTCATCCAGATCTCAGGTGCACTCACTAGAAAGGAAGAGGTACACGGGAGTCGTCATACCAGGTACCCTGCCCGACACCTTATATCTTGCATTTACGCAAGCAGAAAAGGAGTCCCTTACCAGCCAGGGATATGGTTCGGGTCCTGGGTCGCGAATTTTAACCGTACATGAGGCCCAAGGTCTCACATACGGGAGAGTGGTCATAATGAGGACAACAACAGAGAAGCTCAAAATTTATGACAGCGTCCAACACGCAGTAGTGGCAGTGTCCAGGCACACAGAAAGCTGTGTTTATTACACGGACGTTTGCGACGATGCAACTGGGAGGCTGATTGAGAGCGCAATGGCTGCGACAACGAAAAGAATCAAAGAATATAATATGAAAATGGCAATTAGAAACAGAGACGAAGCTATTGTGGAAGCCCTGTCAACAGATATCACAAACAGTTAAAGATGGAGCACTCTCCACGACATTAAGTACAAGGAAAAGGGAAAAAAAAAAAGGAAAATCTGGTAATATAATAAATTAACATAGCATGTAAGGCCATATACATTAAGTATGTAGATTATGTTGATAACTACATGAGAGGAAAAAAAAAAAAGAGGAAAAAAATATATATAAAAACACAAAGTGGGTCGACAATTATTATGTTTAATTAACAAAAAAAAAAAAAAAGAAGATTCCAAAAAAAAATATTGCGTGTAAGCGCATGTCGCATGTAAGCATATCAGTTTGTAGATCTTAAGAATGTAAGACAATAGACATAAATAAAAAAAAAAATAAAAATAATAATAATACAAAAAAAAAATAAAAAAAAAAAAAAATAGCGTGTAAGTGCATGTCGCATGTAAGCATATCAGTTTGTAGATCTTAAGAATGTAAGACAATAGAAATAAAAAAATAAAAAATAAAAAATATAAACATATATATGTGAACTCGCTGCTTAGGCTTAAATATTTAAGAAATGTAAGTAGTGTAAGGAGTACATTTATAACAGTATTTTAAAAGTTAATAAAATAAAGTAAAGCAAAAAAAGGTACGGACTTCGAGTCTGTAGAGTAAACTTATTGGAAAAAAAAAAAAAAAAAAAAACCTAACCTAACCTAACCTAACCTAACCTAACCTAACCTAACCTAACCTAACCTAACCTAACCTAACCTAACCTAACCTAACCTAACCTAACCTAACCTAACCTAACCTAACCTAACCTAACCTAACCTAACCTAACCTAACCTAACCTAACCTAACCTAACCTAACCTAACCTAACCTAACCTAACCTAACCTAACCTAACCTAACCTAACCTAACCTAACCTAAC
>CAJQZP010000813.1:0-13358 GCA_907164705.1 Parnassius apollo
TTTTAACGCCCACCACGCTGAATGGCTTGGCTCTCGTTTAATCGATCATGCGGGCAGATCTGTTTATGACTTTGCTTTGGCATAAATAATAATAATAATATGATTATAATAATCTTTATTTCATTTCCAATTATACATGTTTTCATACAGGAACAATTATGATTACAATTAAATAAAGTAATAAGTCTAATAAAAATAACAAGCAATAATAAAAATTGAAACTATATGTAGCTTAATAATGTAGAATTTACAAGAAAAATTGAAAAGTCACGTTTATAATATTAGCTACCTGCCTGAACTAGGTTGAGTAACCTGTGTTTCAGATAATCTCTTATGGTCTGACACAACTGGTTACCTCGCCTACGCGGATCCCAGATGTGGAAGATCATGTACCTTCCCTGTTGGACCTTCTGCTGACCTCTCATCCCGATGGATATCAGGTGTCCGTAGATGCTCCTTTTGGCTCCTCCGACCATTGTCTGATCCTGAGTACGGAGTACGATGCCACTCACGCTCCCATCGCGGATACGTACTTCAGATTGACGCCGTGTTTGGCATTATAGGTTAGTTAATTGGAACGGGGTGCGATCTTTTTTTGCATCCTATCCTTGGAGGCGGGTTTTCTTCTCGCCGGATGATCCCAGTTTTGTTGCTGATTCTGTCGCTGATGTGGTGCTATAGGGAACGCAACCTTTTATTCCACCATTTGTGGTACCTATCAGAGGCCGAACCCAGTCATGGTTTGGTCGCAAAATCATTTTTCCCGAGAAATATTGGCATGGCCAATATATGTATGTACACAGTTGTAGAAAGTTTGAAAGTAAATTTTACACACGCCTTGCGGAGCTGAGGGCTACGGATTCTCATCACGTATGGGACAAGTATTTGTATGGTCTACAAATAATTAATTAATAGAATCGGGTGTTACTTTGCAGAAATCCATTACATTATGCCCCATTTACATTCAGCCCGTTTGGGCAGGGAAGTGAGCAGGGCAGTGAGCAGGGCAGTATGTAAACAGGCTACTCGCGCTGACACTGCCGCTGCCGCTGACACTGCCCGAAATGTCGGTTTTTCGTGCGGAAGTCAAAGGACGGGCAGCGCGAGCGGCAGTGTGTGTTCACATTCAGCTCCATCGCTCACTTCGCGCCGTGCGCCTGGATGAACGGACGTGCGTGCCGTCCTGTTATTAAATAAATACGATCTACCAAAATGCCTTTCGAGTGGATTAATGAAAATACAATAAAGTTTTTAGAACTGCTGGAATCAGAAAAAACTATATGGGATTTCAACGATAAAAAACCACAATTCATCATCTTCTACGAATACGAATTTTCTTTTTGAGTTAACATAGTACCTATGTACATAATTAATTATAAATTCGTCAATATTTATTATATTAATATAAAATTTAGTTTAAGGAATTAATGAACATTGACATTTTATTTCTAAAAACGATTAGTAACTCATATTGATTATTTATTAATTAAAATGTAAAATAAGTTAAAAGGTAATATTTGCATAATAGCCTGAGATTTTTAAATTATAATTTTATTGTAATTAAAATTACGAATTAGTTTATACTGAAGTGTAATTAATAAAATAATAATAGCTTAACTAATCTCATATAATATTTAATATTATTTATGTAACAATAATATAATAATTCAATTAATAATTTATGAACAATTTACTGTATAAGAATTCAAATAGAGTGAATCTGTATAAGTATTTAATTGTACATAATATTTGAATTCAAAAAGAATGTGTGTACCTAACTTTTAAGCAACATCGGGTTTGTGTAATTAGCTGTATTTCATATCATTTTTCCATGCCAATTATGGCAAAACATGTCGTTCCACGTCATTGATCATCTTATGTACCATGTTTTTAAGTAAATAAATTTTCTATCTATCTATCTATCTTCTTTTGAACTTGATATCTTTTTAAATTATTAACATAATTTTGTATTGCAAGAATACACAGCGCGGACGCTGTAATTATTTCGACGTCCGCCATAGTCGAAAGCCGAAAGCGATGTGAGTGGTAGGGCAGAGTGTGAATACACACTTCCCGCGATCCTGCTACGGCAGTATTTAGGGAAGTATTGCCGGCAGCGCGAGGAGCAGTGGCAGTGGCTGAATGTAAATGGGGCTTTAAAGATTATATTTAACGTCTGCTAATTTATTTTCAAGGTTTTTACTGCAAATAATTATTACGTGTCTGGATGTTTGTCCTTGAAAAAAAAAAATGTTTATAAACTATCTTTACGATACAGAAGAAAATCCTAGCGTGGATAGCGTTTCTATAAAAAAAAAATTGTTAAAAAATTTTCCTACTCGCTTTCCTTATCTCCCCTTTCTTTCTGTTAAGAAACGATAAAAAAAAATTCGCAGTCGATTAGTTCAATCTCTACTACTGTTGTCTGTGATGAAATGACTTAGTAGACTGGGGTAAAAGATTGAAGATGATAATACTTGCTTAATTGTTAGGTTAAGTTTGTAAGTGATGAGTAGTAAATTATCGAATTAAGGCCTAACTTGGCTTAACATTTTATTTAAACAAAGTGGCCTTTAGTTAACCGAGTAGCGATAGTGTAACTGAAATCGTATCACATATGGACGAATTACAAACTATTTCATCCTCATTATCATTACCATTACAGCCGTAGTAAAAGCACGAGGCAACCCAAAAAGAACAATTTATTAGTACTTTTATTTGCTTGTTTATTAAAAAAATTTATTTACAATTATAAATTATATAAATATTTATTGCCACGCAAAGTTATGCAAATAATCTTAAAGATTTATACATTGTATTACTAAGTATTTCAAAGCTCAATTTTGATATTTACAAACAATTTGTGTATTTATTTCTTGAAAAATTCAACTACTATGCATAATAACATATCAAAACACTAATAAATAAAATTGAAGTGCCTTTTATTGTTCTGATTAATTAAATAAGATTAGGTACTTATTAAGATGAAAAAAGCTTAAATAATTGTCAGATATTATCTAAAATACTGTTAGACTTGGAAATTGTCGGGTTATTTTTCAGGAAATTCAAAAAAACAGTTTATGTCATTCAAACATATCTTCGTAAACCATTCCACTAAATATAATTTGTGGCACACAATACCAATATTACAAGAATAAAGACTGTATAACGAATACATGAGTTTATTTTCGCTTTCTAAAAATCCAGGTTTTATGAGTTGTAACCCTATTTTATCGGAGGTGCGATTATAGGGTAATGGTTATTTGTACAAAGCCACTACACGTATTTATACAAACACAAATACAGTATAACAATGAAACAAAAAAAATCAGAACATTGCGATGAAAGCACATTTTTTCTTAATCGTTAATAAAAGTTATCTAATCGGCATACCACGGTGAAATCCTAGGGTTTATAAAACATTCTTAATAAAATTTCTGAAATTTAAAAATTATAAATAAAATCTCCGCCCGGCGTAGCTCCAATAAAAGGATAGGTTTTATCAATGAGCAGCCCACAAGGCTCTATACTAAGCTCTAACTACTTTTGCTGCTGTATCTGCTGCAGGGCCTGCGCAATTCCTTAGGCAGTTGACACTATGTGAGATAGTTATTTCATCATCGAATTCAATTTGTTTTTTTCTTAAATCTGTTAGAGAATACGGTGGGTGGTGCATCAGCTGGAACCAAGTATTTTACACGGCGGCGCCTGCAGTATCCGATCGATGGACAGGGGCAGAAACATGATAAAAAAACACTCCAGCGCGCAATTTTCCACGACTTTTATTCTTTAGTGCTTCGCATAGTTTTTTGATTAATGATGTTTAATAATCTCCAGTTACTGTCTGTACTTTACTTAAATATTCGATCATTATTATACGGTCCACATCCCAGAATACAGAGGCCATTAGTTTTCAAGCGGACGCAGACACCTTGAATGTCCATTTTGCAAACGAATCAAATTCCCGCCAAATGTGAGTTTCGAAAAAAAAATGGGTATAGTTTTTGATTTAGTTATTTCTGGTTTTCACTACTAAAGAATTGAACTTTGGCAAAAAATAACGTATTTCTATAACTCATTGATATGTGTCCTATTCCAACTTTTTGATCAACCTGGTAAATTATACAAATTTCTCTTCATAACTGTATAGTTCTCGTCAAAGAAGATAACATAATGTAGAGACAGAGACATAGAAAATTACAATCTTCCATAATATCATCGATAGGTCGGCTTCTAATGCTAGAGGATCTAGTGTTAAAACGGAATTTTCAGGTAGATCGGCTTCAAAGTTATGTTGAAATTGTTCCATCTCTCTGAAAAAGAAATCACATAGTCAAACTGGCATTTTACACTTTTGTCAACTGACAAAATAATCGATATTAACAAAACAAAGTATGTATGACTAATAATCTAGATGTATGTCTATGACTTGCATGCAAATAAAATCAATTTGCATTTTTTATGTGCTAATGTACCTTTAGTACCTGGGCACATACCTTTAGGTAAGGGGTATTGATGCACTGTAATCAATAAAGCATGTTTAATTTTTTACATAGGCTTATTAAAATAACTGAGACACATCTTCAGTTATAATAATTGTCGTACTGTACGTTTACGACAATAATGCTAAAAAACCATCATAGAAATACATTTTCGGACACAATTATGGTCGTACTGATTTACTTAGAATAATTAATATTATAATGTGAGTTTGATGACCAGATGTTTTATGGTTTTCGAATTTGATTTTTTTATATGCCATTTTTAAAAAACAAGGGTAGCGAATCTAAAAAATCTTGACACAGGGCAACCTTAACCATGTCCGGCTGAACCAGGCTGGACATTAAGCGCGAGGCGTCTTCGCGTGAATCGTTTAATATTTTAATTTTTAATCGTTAACAAAACTATTGATATTCATAAAGTTATCCACTAAAATCACTTTATTATTCTTAATTACATGCCATTTCAATATAATTCCGTACTGTAATTACGATTTGAAACAAAAAAAAGGGTTTTAAAATAGACACTGTTTTGGATTTTTTTCTCGATCGAGCAAATTATGAGTGTAATGTGTCTTGCTTTGAATGTTTAATATCGGTCGATAGGGGATGTATCTATGACATATATTTTTTTAAATTTAAATATAGTATTTTAATATTTAAAATTAAATTTACAAGAGCCAATATTGGGATAACCCGCCGTTAATGTGGGGTAGTTGTTTTTCTTACGCCGCCGCTACATGGCATTATCGAGATCCTGCTTTAGAGTGCAGTCGTGGACTTCCCTTCATATATATTTATACCCGCAGGCACAGTGTTCTTGATGATTCCATTATCAGCGATGCAAGTGGTAGGCAAGCACATATTTTCAAATATTTGTTATTAAATTTAAAAATGTTTTGGATATTCTTGTCATTATAAAACAAAAATTTGAGCTTTCCTTATTCTTTCTTAAATTATTCTTAAACTTACCTAAATTAATTGTATAAATGCTAGTTGAGAGCCAATATTTGAAATAGTAAATGCTAATATTATAAAGGATTGTTTTCCATTGATTCAACACATTCTTTATTATACATTCGATCGGTTGAATAGCCCTTCCTAATTTAATATTCGCTAATCCGACAGCAACGCTACTACGAGAGATTACCTACGTAATCTTCTTTTTTATATATACAAATCAAATGCTGTCAGTTAGTCGTGCTAAAATTTGGAAACGAAGTTTAAATGCGACGTTTAAAAACTCAATTGGTCCCGGTTCTACCACGTGGTAGAGCCATTCTGCAGCTATATTGTAGTTGCAGCACGGATGGGTCAGCTCGACCGGGGCAGCATCACGCTCTCACAGAATATCAGCGTAAAATAGCTGCTGTGCTGTGCTTCTTATGGTGAGTGTAGAGAACCAGAGACCATTTTTACCGGAAATAATGTATTCCTTCTCTGTCCTCGGGGCTGGCAACGCAACTTCATTTTGATTTTTAATTGAAGATAAATGTACATGTCTAGGCCATGGCATCCACTTAACATCAGGTGGACTGTGTGCTCGTTTGTCACCCTTATACTATTAGAAAAAAAAGATGGCGCTGTTGTCGAGATCCAGAAGTCATCCATGCAAAGCCGGGGCGGCACGCTAGTGATATAATAATTAAAATCTTGTATGTTTTATAGTCAAATCAAAACGGCGGGGTTTTTAATGTATTAAAATAGTAAATACAAAAAATCTACTTTATATCCTATGTTACTTCCACATCTAATATAATTGTAACGAAAAACATTACCCTCCTTCTAGCACAGTCGGGTAAAAACATGATCTAGCTTCCCTAAAAGTTCCCTAAAAGTAATAATAATACTAATATAATTTAGATACTGGAGTATAAGTAATAAAAAAATAATAATAATGATGATGATGGTATACACAACTTTTGGCTGTAATGGATAACAAGTAGCCGCGTGCGTTTGGCTGCACAGATTCAAGAAGCCATAGAGTGCTGTGAGCTCCCGAGACTTCTTACAACTGGTATTACCCACTTACTATATAAAAATGGAAACACCACGGAACCTAAAAATTACCGACCTATAACATGCCTTTAAACTGTATACAAATTAATAACTGCAATTTTGAATAACAAAATCTATAAACATTTGGAAAATAATAACATTCTTTCAACTGCACAGAACGGATGTCGGAAAGGGTCACGTGGTTGTAAAGAACTTCTCATTGACAGCTATTTGTCGACAAGTCTTTCGTAATCGCAAAAATATGTCCGCTGCTTGGGTGGATTACAAAAAGGCATATGACTCTGTTCCACATACATGGCTAAAGAGAGTTTTAGAAATATATAAAATAGATGACAAAATATGTAAATTTTTAAGTAAATTAATGGGTCAGTGGAACACTGTCCTAAATCTACCAGGTGAGTGGCAAAGTAGTTCAATAGACTCTATAAATATTAAACGGGGTATATTCCAGGGCGATAGTTTGAGCCCAACTTTGTTTTGTTTAGCCCTGAATCATTTAAGCACTGCTATTGAAGAATCCGGATTAGGGTTTCGGTTCCGAAAAGAAAACTCACCGATTTCACATCTACTTTATAAGGATGATCTCAAAGTATTCGCATCAAAAGAGAGTAATCTACTATTATTGTTGAAATTAACACATAGTTTCAACAATGATATTAGAATGGAATTTGGAATAGATAAATGTGCTATCATCAACGTAAATAGGGGCAAAATTAAAGATTGTAATAATTTTGCAATTACAAATGACTTACATTTCAGTTCTCTTTCTGAAACAGAAACCTATAAATACTTGGGCATGACAGAAGCGCTAGGAATTAATGACAAAGATATTAAAGAAAATTCAAAAGTAAAAATTATGTCAAGATTAAAAAAAGGTATCAAAAGTCATTTATCCGGCGGAAACAAAATTAGAGCATATAACTCCCGGATAATACCTAGCCTTCTATATACTTTTGGTGTTACAAGATGGTCTCAAACGGAATTGAATGACTTAGATAGACGAGTCCGTACATTAATGACTACGCACAGAATGCATCACCCACGATCATCAGTCATGAGGTTGTATCTTCCAAGAAAAGATGGTGGACGGGGCTTATTAAATATTAAAAACCTACGCAACCGTGAAGTATACAACCTCGGAGACTATTTTATTAAAAAAAGATACATCACACATTCATAATGACGTAGTGATTAATGACAAATCATTAACCCCGCTTAATATGTCGGCAAAGGACTGGCAGAGGCCTCATACTATGACTATAGATGAACGCAAAAAAGGTTTGGAATGACAAACAACTGCATGGTCGATTTTTAAAGCATTGACTAATCCTTGTTCAGACATGGTTGCATCAGTACATTGGTTACAATTTGGTGACATTTTTGCAGAAACTGAAGGTTTTATCTGTGCAATACAAGATGAAGTAATTAAAACGAACAACTACCGGAGATACATTCTGAGGGACGGCACAGTTGATGTATGTCGCGCATGTCACTACCCTGGAGAGTCCCTCAGACATGTTATTTCCAGTTGTTCACAACTATCAAATGGTGATTATTTGCACAGATATAACCAAGTAGCTAGAATAATACACCAACAGCTTGCCATTAAATTTGGCTTTACTCAACAGGACGTTCTATATTATAAGTATGAACCAAAGCCAGTCCTTGAAAATAGAAGTGTCACGCTGTACTGGGATCGGTCAATTATCACAGACAGGTTTATAGTGGCAAATAAACCTGACATTGTGGTGATAGACCGAACTACACGCAAGGCAATAATAGTGGATATCAGTGTTCCTCATGACGAGAATCTCGTAAAAGCAGAGAATGATAAAAAAAATATATCGACTTGGCCCATGAGATTGTCTCTATGTGGGACGTTGATTCTACTATTATTGTACCAATAGTTGTATCAGTCAATGGACTTATTGGTAAAAATATGGACGATTATCTGTCCAAGTTAGGTTTGGGCAAATGGCTGAAGGCATTAATTCAAAAATCGGCCTTATTAAATACGGCTCGAAAAGTAAGAAGGTTCCTATCTTTGGATGCCTAACTTCACCGATGGCTTAGAATTCCTCGCCGCGGTGGATAATAACCGAAATAATAATATTATTTATATAGATTGTATATATTTATAATATTATAGTTTTGTGACAATGTATGTGATAATATAATAATAATAATGAGTGATTCAGAAGATGATGAAATGGTCTCCCACGAACTAGAGCAAATGAGGAGTATATTGGAAGAGGCGATTTTGGAAACGCGCAGCATGCCTCTCGAAAATCGACCGCGACTTCCCCGCATACCCCTAAGCAAGCGAAACCGGGCTGCCGTGAGGTCTCTTAACCCAATGCTGGTAACCTATTTGGAAGCCAGCCGGGACCTTTGCGAGAAAGACTCAGTTCTTTTGGCGCCGCAGTGGCAGCTTGCCGTATTATTGGCGCCAAACTTCCCATGGCTGGACGCGCTACTAAACAAAGTAGCGCCATCCCAGCCAGGAGAAAAAGAATTGAGGACCGTATCGCAAAGGCAAGGGCCCTTATCGGCAGACTGATAAGCTTCAGGTCGGGTAATAATAGACCGAGGGTTGTGCGCACCGTTAGAATGGCGTTTGCTGGGACAAATATCAGTTTGTCTCAGCCGGATATCACGCAGAAACTAACGGAGCGCATAGACGACCTGAAGCAAAAGATTGCTGCTTGGGGGAAGCGGATTCGCCGATTTACCGAGAGGTCAAGGCGGTTCAACCAGAATCGTCTCTTCCAGAGTGATCAGAAGAGGCTCTACAAATCATTGGAGCGACCAGAGGTAAGTGGAGCGGGCCCAGGACCGGATCAGGCTAACACTGTCGCATTTTGGCGTGGCCTGTGGTCAGAGCCCGTAAACCACAGCGAGGGCCCTTGGACGGAAGTTGTGGCGAGTCAGTGTGCGAGTATTACACCCATGGACCCTTTATATTTTGACTCATAGGAAGGACAGGCGCGTTGACAACCAAAGTTATTTATTGTTTTGATTATTGCTCATCTACTCTTGCCCACCCCTCTTTCACCTCTTACCACGCCCAAGTGATTTAACGAAGTAGTTGATATTCTTACGCCACTCCTACACGGCGAACCATTTGCAATTGTAACCATCACTTTAATTGTCACTGCCGGGATTCGAGGTCAGTTTTCCTTTTATTTTAATAGCGCTTTTCTACATAAATAGCAAAAGAGTTTTCTCTCCGAACACATAAGAAAAGTATTTATGCGCAATTTTTATAGAATAAGTGGGACAAACGAGTACACATTCCAGCTGATGGTAAGAGGATTTTGTTGCTCATAGACATCTGAATCTATCCTCGATTGAGAATAAAAATGCAGTTTCGTTGTCACTTATGAGAACTTAGAATGCCTGGGCTTCAATGTAAAGGATCTCCAGTTACCTTTAACTCAGCATACGAAACACTGAGCTGATATTTTATGATAGACGACGTTCTAGTTTTCTTAAGATCGCGATATTGTTTAGTTCAGTTGAAAAGTTAAATAAATAAATTTAAAGACGTAAAAACCGAATTGTGTTGAGCAATATATGCTGTACTATGCCTGACATATTTTTTACTTTATCAAATAAATAATTACAGGTCATACAAAAATCCATTCAACAATAATTTAATTGATGTTGTAAAATAATTTAAAAGAAAAAGTGGTTCTAACATCGTATTCCTTGCAGTAGACAGTATCACCATTCCATTTACACGAGACTTAAAATTCCGCTATTTCCAAACGACCATCTTGGCATCAATGACAGCGAGAAGTGTCAAAGGTACCACCACCACAACCACTACGCTCATCAAAGTTTATTGAAAGTATTAAGTTAGACACGATCAAACACAATTGTATGGATCTTCATTTCCATTAAAACGATACTAAGTCGTGATATATATAAACTATAAAACGTAGCTTCTTTGGTTCTTGCCACAACCGAAACAGGAACATTGAACTACTATTTTACGCCAATATTATGTAAGAGCGTGGTCTTCTATGGTCGCGCCGACCAGTTCGTGCTAGAACTATAATATAGCTGCAGCATGACTGTACTACGTGTAATATTTGTTAATCAATTAGAAATAATTTAACAACGTAACTATTACTTCCTTTAACCTATATAATACAAAAATGTATTCAAGTATTAACAGCTGTTAATTATGCATGTAGTGTTTTTCTTAATAATGGTTCTTAAACAAATTATAAATTATGAATAAATATTATTTACGGAGTTTACCGGTTTAATTCAACTTTAATTTATTTTTATCATTCAGACGTTTCGGGTGCTTTACAGCACCCGTGGTAATAGGGGGACTGAGATGTTTGATTGACAAAGTAATTGCATTTTTAGACCACCTTAACTCCATAAACTAAGATACAATTCACAATGGAGTTAGAGGCAAATAATTCTTTAGCTTTCCTAGATGTTTTAGTCATTCGAAATCCTGATAACACTTTTGGTCACACTGTGTATAGAAAAAAAGATCCAAACCAACCAATATCTAAATGGTGAATCTCACCATCATCCTTCACAGTTAGCTACCGTGGGTAAATCTTTGTTTCAGAGAGCACGAGGGATCTGTGACAGAAAACATTGATTGTGAATGTGGTCTCTCTTACATAGGTCAAACAAAAAGATCTATTAAAACCCGCGTGAAGGAACATATAGCTGACGTGAAGCACCGACGCTCCGGGAAGTCTGCAGTCTGCGAACATGTTCAAGATCGTCCCAACCATTACATTAGATTTGATAAACCACAAATCCTCGCAAAAGAACACCGATTTCTACCAAGGATGATACGTGAGGCTATTGAAATTAAAAAAACATATAATTTTCATTCCAGAAGATGGATGGGTGCTGCCAACTGCTTGGGATCCTATAATTTACAAAATTAAACCCAAGGTAGCCGGACTAACTATGACATTGGGACGTCTAACATCTCAGTCCCCCCCCCTCGTGACCACTGGTGCTGTAAAGCACCCGATACGTCGGGATAATAAAAATAAATTAAAGTTGAATTAAACGCGATAAAATCCGTAAATAATAGTTTTATTCAATGTGTAGTGTTCGCGTAAATTTAAGTAAAGTCATCTCACTGCCTCTGTAGTTGCATCAAAGCATATTTACAGAAACACGCATACGGAATATGTCAACGAGTTGGCGCTCGTGGTCTTACGTACCTATTACGCTTGGCTAGAATTTGTTATTTGCATCTTATGTGTTAATGTATCATGTGTTACACTGTGCAGAAAGACACTTGTTTGTCGAGAATATAAATTGAGTCTTAAATAAGTAAGTTAAATAACAACAATACTAAGAGCTAAGACTCCTTCCAGTCCGTCTGCGCCGGAATCACTTTGACTATTCATGCCGGCAAATTGCCGCGTTCTGGTCTGAACGGTATTGAGCGCGAGTATAAATTACAGGCCGTGAGGTATTCCATCATAGTCCTTTGAAGTGATAATGCATCTGAAGCTTCCTTTGTTTTAGATTGATCATCCGTGTACATAGCCTGCAGTTGTTACGATTCAGTAGAACTGTAAGTTCGTTTGCCGGTTTAACTTTTCAATTAACAACACATTAATACATTATATCTTACTATTGTGACGAATTCTTAGTTCGAATGATAACCTTGTTATTGCCCCCGTATCCTTTAGTCTACATCCTAATTTACTTTTTATGAATATTCTAAGGCATTTATTGGCATTAAAGTATAGTGTACTTTAAAATAACAGCTTCAAATTCTTTGTCATTATGATCGCCCCGTGATCCCGTGAACAAATTTCAAATCTTAGGTTATACGGTAGAAGATTTAGTAGATTAAAAATTCTTTTGATAAAAGAAATTTTATTTTCTTACACTGAAGAAATAAAATATGGCCTTGGGAGATATTAGCACCACACACAAGTAAATAAGTGTACACGCTAGAGTAGAAGTAGTCACTAATCTACGCTTTTTGTAGTACCAAAGGAATGTGCATTCCAAAGTATTCTTTTTGGCCCGCTTAAAAAAGGGGATTTTGGATTGCACATCGCTTCAGTAATACAATATGATATTAACAATTCGACTGTATGTGTTTTTTATTGTTTTTGTATGTATCTTCGTCAATTGTGAACCGATATTCATGATTTTTATTGAATTGGTTATAAATACTTTGGGAGTATTTCCATACAAATATAGAGAAACAAATCACTTGTGTTCTTGGGGGGTCTCTTATTAATTTAGATAAAAAATGCACCTCTCATTGTCGGGCGAAATAGCAAAAACTTTTTAATATAGATATTATTAAAACGTCATAAAGATTGTGATATTTATACCTTTCCACTCAAAATAGCTTTTACTAAAAAGCAATAAAATTAAATTCATAATATGAAATTATTTTACTCTTTTTACTTGTTTGAAGTTGACTTTGACTTTAATTAAAGGTACAACTTTCTATCTATTGCAATATTCTTGACTATAATTCATATATATATCATCATTCTCTAAACCATTTCCCATTATCTGGGGTCGGCGCAGTAAATCTTCTTGTTCCATTCCTCTCTATCAGCCGTCATTTCCATACTTACTCCTTTCATTCTCATATCACTCTTCACACAATCGATCCATCTTTTATTCGGCCTTCCTCTGCCCGTGTGTCCCTCCACATTCATATTCAACACTCGTTTTGTGACATGACTTTCATCCCTCCGCATCACATGCCCAAACCATGCCAATCTGCTTCCTCTCACCTTTTTCTACCACTGGCGCTACTTTCAGGCTTCCTCTTATATACTCATTCCTTATCTTATCCATCCTTGTCACACC
>CAJQZP010000816.1:0-162500 GCA_907164705.1 Parnassius apollo
ACAATCACTAGTAATACATAAGTCAGTGGTCACAATACATGAGCTTTCTTGATAATGAGCATAGTGAGTTCGCAGTTTGATCGCTATAACGACTAGAAATGGGTGCAAATAGGAAGATAGTAACTGAAGGAATATTTTCAAATCATTCTATGAGGAATAGTGTTCAAAAAAGTTTAAAAAAAAAAACATTTCGTAATACAATTTATATCAAATCATTCACATGCCAAATCCCTACATAGATGTTCATAGTTGATAATCTATCTTTCTATATTATATTCCCGGCAGCTCACATGAGCGTAACGAACCTTCCCGTAAATCACTACTGCCCTAAATTATTCCGATGGTTGCCTGCGCAAACCGCGTGTATGACGAATGAAACTAAAGGCTATATAATTGTTTAAATACTTTGAATGAGGTCTACCAATTAAAAAATAAGCGAAAGTAGTAAGTAAGTAAAAAAGAATCTCTCTGTCTATCGCGCAAGTCGTTTTCTTCATAAAATATTTATTTTTTACAATAACATCACAAATTTATTATGCAGCAAGTTTTACATTTTCTATGAAGTTGTAACAAATGGTTACTAAATCAAGTGTATTTTATAACTTGGTTGACTCGTTAACTTGTTCATTCTACTTAGTTGTGATAGTTTACCTTTTCATTATATATAGTAAATACTATCGTGTATACTTTTCACATTTGCAAAAACTGATGGTTGAGGGTAAACATATCTCTAATGAAAAATACTACTTTAAACCTTAATTTTCGCAACAAATTTCAAACAGACCCCATAATAGAAAAGATGTTCTTCCATACCCCCAATGTTTTTGAAAGACCGATCCAACGATACCCCACACGATGGAATAGACTGGTAAAAAAAATCCTCTTCCATTTATCGGTGTGGGAGGTGGGAGGTACCCAAAATAAAAATGTTTTAAAGATTTTATTACAAAGATTTGTAGACGTGATTAATATCCATAACTATACCAAATTACAGATTTGTAACCCCTAGGGTCTTTGAGTAAAAACTATTGTTCAACAGTAATGGTGAAAGAGAGAGATAGACAGAGAGCTGAAAAGAAATAAATATTTTCATAGAGTTTGAAAATGTGTCCGTAGTCGACGCCGATTTTGATGAGGTTGGTTACAGATTAAATATCAGTCGGCAGTAGGCGCTTTTACTTATATTATATTAATATTCTTATTACTATACATATATATTCTCAAAAATATGATAAAACATTGCAATAGTCATATAGCAAGCATTAGCTGCAGATAAAATATTCAGCACAGCACTGGTCTCCTATACGATAACCTTTTTAACTTAAAATTTTAATTTTGTTAAAAACCTTATTACATAAAACTAACAAATATTTTTGTTAAAATCACAAAATAAGCCTATATTTTTTCGTGTTTCATTACTTATGATCATTTATTTTGTGTCTTAAGACGAAAGGAACGATCACTGTCGTTGTTTTACTTCTAAGAAAGTATGCATTTTCTATAACTTTTTAAGTTATCTTGCATGCCACTGTTTGGATTGGACATACTTAAATACTTAGTTGAGAATTATTGATGATGAGAAGGTATTGCATATTTTTATATATATTTTTTAGTATCTAACTTATTTATGAAATAGAAATCAGTCCAGGTTCATTATCAGAAGTTTGTTTTCACTTATAAGAAATAAAGACAAAGAGGAAATTTTTGGTTAACGGTTAATTTATTTTTATTATAGTAATGCATAAAACGCGGTCCGCTTGTTATTTATGTGGCATAAATATTATAAACCACATTGCAATGTTTATGAAATGGCTGGATCTTTTAAATTATAATGTAATATTCTTTATGAAATTTGTTATATGTATATATGTTACAATATATGTTTCTATTTTATAAATATTTGATTTAAAATTAGAAACTTTAACTAATGAACATTAACTGAAAGCTAAATGTCGCTAAATTTTACTCTAAGTTTGTAGATTTACTATTACAGGTTTATTTGGTTTAAAAACTTGGAGAGTTTGTTATGCACACATGAAAAACATACATAAACCTGTCTTATTAAAAACTTAATTCTAAAACCTTAGATAATGGCGGGTTCTTCTTCATTGGCAGCGGTGTGTGGGGCTGTACTTTATTTACAAATTCACAAAAAGTTAAAAATATATTATGTTTCTATATTTTGTAAATCGCAAGCGTCATGTGTGTAGTTTGTAAGCTGTTTAATCTGACGTGTCAACTTGAAATGCAACAGAGCATTGTGTGGAAGCTGGACGGTGAGATAACGAGCTCATGCACGGCCTGCTTACTTGTTAGTAGGAACATAGCATAATGCGGTATCGTATGCTTTCGTATCCTATTTTACTGGATGTTCTAGGTCTGAAATTGGGCATACTAAGTGTAGAAAGTAGCAATGTAGTCAAATAAATACTTTTAAATTTATACATGTGATGTTAGAATAAAACTTTTATGTCAAAAGAAAGTATATACATATACCTATTATTTATATTCTAAATTTTATGTAAACTAAATTTCTTTTAGGCCAGCCAAGTGGGTTCGTCTTTGTTCATAAGACGGCAACCCATTCGGGGGAAGGTTGTGGACACCTGCAGCCGACTTTAATATAGAAGGCCACACAGATGCGTCGTCGTCTCCGAGGTCGTCTCTAATATGGAATGCCATACATCTGGAATTATACTGGCTAATTGTAAATATAGATTTGAAGATTTGATGAAGATGAAGATTATTTGAAGATTTATACTTGAACTTTTTTGTACGTCAACTGTACCTCCACCGGTGATCAATTGACTGACGAGACGCGTTAAAGTGGGAGTTGACAATGCTGTGAATATGGTGATGCTGTGATATAAATGAAATATTTTAGTTAATTAATTCTTAAAAGTAGTCAAAAACTACATTTATATAACAAGTCTAAATACTTTTCTTTTAAAAAATATCGCTTATAAAATTCTTGACTAAAATCTGTAAAAGTATAGATAATTATATAACAAATATTACCATTACTACAATCAGTTTAGTCAGCTGTAGATAAAGTTTTTTTATTTATATTCTTTTAACGTTTAGTGGTGTCCTTGTTCATTTTTAATAAATATTCTCAAAATCCTTACAATGCTACTTGGCGTCTTACGTCTCATTGCCGGGCACAGATACTGATAAAATGGGTGTGCTCTGATGTGCTACCAAATTTAAATAAAGGTATGACAACTACAATACTATGTTTCATGAAATCAGGAAACAGGAAACATATTTAAAATAGTGGTTAGATAAGGGGCAATTGTATCTATTATGAACGCAATAACTTTAACGGAAATCCCCCACAAGTCTACCGCTTTCTTAAGAGCAATAGTTTTAAAATATTTAACAATATAACAATATCTTTTGGCTATATATATATATATATATATATATATATATATATATATATATATATATATATATATATATATGTGTGTGTGTGTGTGTGTGTGTGTGTGTGTGTAAAAAAGTAATAAATATATAACAATATACATTAAAAAAAGTACAACATCGTAACAACTTATTTTAATAAGTAATTTTCGGAAAAAAAGTAATAGAAATAAAAAACTTTTTTGCTTATTTATATAAGTATATTATGTAGTATATTTAATATATTTATGTATAATATTATAAAGTATATTGTTATTCATATCAACGATCAAAAAATTTAAAATAATTTACGCATATGCAAAAGTACCTCTACCTCTCATTTGAAATGTGTGCTTAGTTCAGTTCAGTCTTTTTGTTATATTAGAATCGATTTAAGAAACATTCCACGATAATAAAAAAATTAAAATATAAATTTCTTGGCAACCTTCTGCTAAATAAATACAATGATGTGTCTTACCTGGATTGAAGAGCACCTCCCGCCCTCCCTCAATTGCATGCACTAACTCCGTCACCACTAGTCCCAGCACCACTACTCCCAACACCACTACTTCCAGGCAAGACACACCATCGACGATAATACGACATGTGTTTCGCCTCTACACGAGGCATCTTCAGGTAATGTAGACTCTACGGCGGCTGACCGCTAATACACATCATTGTATTTATTTAGCGGAAGGTTGCGAATAAATTTATATTTTTTTCTCACAAAAATCGTAATTATCATTTCTGTGGGTTTTCTGTAAAGAGCTTGTAACTTACCGGCAATGTTTTTTAGATAGGTGTTTTGATGTTATCTCGCCAGGGGGCACTGCAATAAAAAAATGTGCAAACGATTGTTCCCATATTTCCAAAACGGTTATACCGATTTAGAAACGGTTTCCTGTAAAGCGTGTGTGACTTACCGGTAGCGATGGTTCTTAGATAGGTGTTATGACGTAAAGTGCACCCTGCACTGCAATAAACATTTTTTGTGCAAACGAAAGTTTCCATTTATCATTTAAACATATCTAAACTATAAAGATATATATTTTAAATCCATTCTAAATCCAATATGGCGGACTAGTAATTTTTTTATACACTCCTATTATATGGGTATTAAATGAAAGGGTTTGCTGAGAAGAATACGGAAAATAAAATGATGTCAACCTAAATTCAATATGGCGGACAGCCCAAGATGGCGGACCATTATTTTTTATGCACTCCGGTGATTTTGGAATCGAATAAAAGAGTTCGCTGAGAATAATGCAAATAAAATTATGTGAATCTAAATCCAATATGATGGACTTTCAAAGATGGCAGACTATGTTTTTTTATTCACCCTCAGGATAGATCATATATATCAAATAAAATGGTTCGTTGAGAAGAATACGAATAAATTGACGTCCGCGTACTTCGAGGAGATGGTGTACTACTGCCCAGCTAAACGGTAAGACTTAACGGGCTCTTGTTTTTACTAAATGGACCTACTACCTACCACCTACACCCTGGACAAGTTCGAAAGACAAATTAGAGGTGGTGAAAAAAATTTACAATGGTGAAAAACAAGGTGGCTGCCATATCCATTTTAAAGAGTGTAAATCGACAAAGGTTAGGGATAGTTTGGTAGTGCTCGAGCAAATGTTGTAAGGACCGACAAGTGTCAACTACTGGCGATTAAAAAAATCAAGATGGCGGATCTAAGATGTCCACCAAATGAAATAAAACTAACAATGTACCCATTAATTGCAATGAACAAACTTAGAAACGTCCAGTGATAACTAATAAATAAAAATAAATTAATAGTAAAACAACATTTTAAAAACAAACTTTTGTTTAAATGCTCTAAAAAAAGAAAATGAAGTCAATTAAACCAAAGCCATTTATTTATTCATTACACACTTAAGATATGTGTTACAAAAGTTTGTCGCGAGATTTACCTGTGCACATAAACAATGTGTAATACCTATATAACTTGATATTGACATGAGTAATTCTAAGAAAAAAAAATATTTTTTATAAAATATAGAAGTAGCTAATACTGTCCTATACGCAGTTCTCCTACTCGTAAATTGGAGTAAATCAATAATATTCCGCATCGTTTTGTTCACACATGTTCCGTTTAAGTTCGCAAAATCTAAAGTGCCTCTACAGATGTTACGCCCATTTTACGGGTGGTAACTGATTCAAATCAACAAAAACAAAGACATTTACACCGCCAAAAAGAGAGTCATTATATTAATTTCTGGAGCCTCAAATGAATACAGTGAAACATTCTATATGAAAACCATGATAATCTCGCTGAGAATTACCCAGCAAATGATTTTCCATTTGCGTCTTATACCAGGGGCGTTCAATGTATTCCCGGTATTACGGTGATTTGCTGATAATGTGGGTAATTAAAAAAATTCATTAGCTAAGGATACTACCTGAGGGTATAAACATGAAATTTCGTCTTGATAACTTCATTACTTTTTATGTAACCTTCAGTTATAGACGACGGGAATGACTTACTTGACAATGTTGGAATAAAATCGTACACCGTGCGATGATTAAATTCCTCACTAAACGAGGAAAAGCTCAAAAAACATCCACGAAGAAATGGTCGCCATTTACCAAGACTCTGTTCCTTCATGTCAATCGTACAGAAGTGGTAAAATGAATTCAAATGAGGCAGGTAAAGCAGGGACCCCCATCCGGGTAGCGGCTACAGAAAAAAAATGTGAAAATTATTGAAAAACTTCGTTATAAAAGTAAGAATTAATATGTTAGCAGAAATGACTAAACCCGTTGGTACCACCATGTTGCAGGACTATCTCAACCTTACAAAAGTCAAGCAACATTGTGCCACGAATGGTCGCTGCCAAACGTATTAGCTGTGTGGTACGACCCAACAAGTGTTTCGATAGAATTGTAACAGGAAATTAAACGTGGGTCCACCACTATGACCCTGAGATTAAACAGGAGCCCATGTAATGGCATAAAATGTGATCCCCCCCCTCCCCCTAAGAAGTTCAAATACCTCCATCGGTCAGTAAAATCATGACCAGAGTGTTTTGGCATGCCAAATGAATACTATTGATCGAGTAGGTACACAAAAAAGGTGAAACTATCAACGCATTGTACGCGGTTTGAGAGAAGCAACAAAAGAAAAGAAAAGTGGAAAGCTGACCAAGGGAATTCTTCATGACAACGCACCGGTTCACACGGCGTGGAACACCGGTTCCAAGACTGCTGTACGAGGCTGCGGGTATGACAAAATCAACCACGCGCCATATAGCCCGAATCTGGCCTCTAGTTACTTCTTTTTATTCCCAAACTTTAAAAAAGACCTTCGGAGAAAGCGATTTGCTGACGATATCAGCTCAAGTCTGTTGTAAATGAGCATTTTCAGGCCAAGACGAATAATATTATTTTAATGGATAGAAAAGCTTTTTCAAGAACAAGTAAATGTATTGATGGTTTGGGAGACTATATTGAAAAAGAAATAATATTTTATAATTTGACCTTTTTTGTAACATACCCCTAGCGAGAATATCAATTGAATGCCCCTCGTATCTTTTAACCATTAATAATGCTATACTATTCTTTAAAGTATAGCGTTATTAAAGGTTTCTTAATGACTACAGTGACAACCATGGATAATATAGATATTATATATGGTGACAACTTTCGATTCCAGCGAATACATTATATGCATGCGTAAATGAACTCTCACGCCTGTCACATGTGGTTGATGTCTAGGGCTTCCCTTTCTTTGCTATTCATGTTTGCAGCATAAATTTGCTTTGTCATGTAATCCTGGTCACAAAATTTTCATGCAAACCACATTTTTCTCTTTTCTCATAATTTCTCATCCTCTTATTCAGATTCATCCCTAACACACTTCTTAATGACCGCATTGTTACAGCATAAATTCCACTCTCATGCTTCTGTAATTAACACAGTATTATAAATTGTCATACATGCTATTATGGACACATTCTGGCTTACCACAATAGTATGAACTACAGCAACTTTACTTAAATAAAATAAAATTCTGATGAGGGTAACAAACCATCCAGACCCGAAAACCATTAATTGATATTTATTTTGGTTTTAAATCCAAAATTCGTGAAGTAGGGTACTAATGTGGTAACACTAAGCCATTGATCATCGTTTTGAGACAAGAAATAAAACCAACTAGAGCCATCTAGCGGATGTTCGTTTTACTATGATGTAAATTTGTATCACATAATACTGGCAAAAGGTTTATAAGAAAAGCAAGCAGAAGGTTCTTCTTATATTTGCTAGATGGCAGTATTTCACGTATTATTTTAATGTATGTACCTAAAAGTAAGTAATAAGGAGTAGTGATTATAGGTGTACTCTTTGGTAAGTTATATTTAACGAAAGGCGTCTATGTTAGTAGGTATACCTAGAAATCTTTGTATACAACCAAATTGCGCTTTGGCGTTCGCTAAACTACGAATACATTAGCTTAATTTTTTTTTAATCTGAAATTAACAGCGTTCTATATATTTTACAAGAATAGTATTCTTATAATAAGGCCAATAACAGGTTTCCATTAATTACTATGGTATAGCATTTTACGGTCGTAATAATTAGTTTCAGTAGGTGGGTATAAACTCATATTAATATTTAGTATCTTATTTTATTTCGAAATAAAAAGAACATTTCGACAAGGAAAGGTATAATATATTTTCTGAATTCGTCTCAGTACCTACCTTTGTATTACTAACACTGTTTTAACATTTTCTGGATATTTTCCTATACTTTAGGCTATACGTACCGCATTAATATTGCAAATGTAGTTTTTGTTTGCTTTTATAGTAAACTAGTGATCATCCCCGGCTTCGCACGCGTGATTTGTGATTATTGATAACAGCGCCACCTACCGGTCCCAAAAAGAAGTTCAGTGAAAAACACACGTACTTACAGAAGAATTTATACGTTATAATTATACGGTGTATAATTCTGTTAAATCAATGACTGAATGTTGCGTACATACGTTCTACAAATTAAAATTGTTGAGTGCAACTCACAAAGCTTTGAAATAGACAAAGACTAAAACTTATATCATGCATGTTCCTAATTGCTCTAAAATATCTGGTACAAAATTTACTTAACTGATGATGAGTCATAACTCATAACACAATACAAATTCCTATCATAATAGGATTGTGGAAAAATCTGTTTTCAGTTATCATCGAGTCTGGTCGAAATTCACGGGGTCCTGTGATGTGATCTTTATTAAAAATCTACTAAGTTTGTTTTTTAAAATCTGATTTGTTACGTTATAGGTATCTATGTAACATGTATATTTAAACGTATAAGTGAATAGATAACCTCTTACCGTTTTAAATATCATTAAAAATATTTGTAAATTGTAGTAAAATTTTTGTTTTGTATGTATTAGATTGTAGTAAAAATAAAACAGTTAACACCAGGACTTAAAATGAAAGTAAAAATATTCCGTAACTTGTTAAAAACCAGTTATTTTCTAATTAAGAAAAAAGTGAAATAACATCTCTTCGGCACACGCCTAGCCGGTCATCGCTCTTGTTCTGCTATGTTTTGAAACAGAAAACATTCTCAATGAGTAGTTGGCGAATTTATTCCGTTATACATTCTCTCAAAAATCTCAAACCACCTACTGACCTCCAGGCCGTTTCAAAAGATCACTTTCGCCAAGATAGTTCGGTCATTGACTTTCAATTGATGAAGATATTTTCCTATAAGTATGTCATCGTATATTTAAAAGTTCAATTTTAAAATTCAAGATTAACTGTGAAGTTAAAATTTGTGTGATTTACTTTTACTTAGTTTTCTATTTACTATGCCAATCAAATCATACTGTATTGCAGCACGTAAAGTTCAAAACTGTTCTATAAAAGAAATTTGACGAAAGAAGACAGGATTCGGACGGATATAAATTACCTTTCTTTTTCCGTATAGTAGCGGCGTAGGGAACCCCCTACCCTATATCATCCTGTGAGAGTCGTACAAGTAGACAAAGGCAAACGAAATAGAATATGAACAGCATCCTTGCCAATGGCAACGATAGTAAATATCTGCTCTATGTGGCAATCCATGAGAGAGGGCTTTGTTCAGCAGTAGACTTCTGAAAGGCTGCAGTGTGATGATACAAGTATGATAAACGAGCATACAGTCCACTTAATGATAAGTAAATGCTGTTCTCCATATCTTCAATTAAGAGACAAAATGCAGAATCGGAGTTGTTTATGAGGACTAAGATGAAATACTTCTTTACCAGTAAGACCATTGCACCGTCTATTTTCTTATTCTTAGAAATTATTCTTAAGTTATTTTGCGGTGTCGTTATTGTCTCTAAGTCCTGGCAGGTATGAAATGAAGGATCGTTTTCATTACCACTCATAAATATATGAGGTCTTATTAATCTGGAACAATACTAATCAAATCGATCGTCATGCATGTCGATGCTAATACGCTTCATTAATGATATGTAATAAGGTTTAATTCAACGTATATGACGCATAAAGTAAGGCTTAACAAAACCTTACAAAAATATTATGTATACTGTCGAATTCACATGAAGGGTTTCATTAAATGTATAAAATTAATAACTAAAGTATAATAAGTATAAGAAAAAACTAGTATTATATATTACATTAGGATTAATAAATATAGTCATGAATGAAATATTTTTATAAAATGGTAAAATGGAGTAACGTAGTTGTTTTGTGAATAATTTTGTAATTTAATTACTATTTACTCACAATTAAGTGCAAGCATAATACGAACACGTAAATAATTGTAATTCCAAAGGCAGGGGTTTTATGAGTAATAGGATAATATTTCGTTTTAATAATATAGTTTTTATATACAAAAATTCCAGTGTGCATGTGTTTGTAACTCTTTTCCTCCTAAACGGCTTCACCAATTTTAATGAATTTTATGAGTACTTATGAAGTCACCTGAATGGATCCTAGCTATAATTGGATCCGGTAGGTCAAGATCAAGCTAGCACCCGTGCAAACCAAGGCGGATCGCAAGTATAGATTACACAGCGAAAACGATAAAAAAGATTTATAGTTCATTTTATGAAAATTCAAAAATAATGCAGTTTTATACTGTCTTTACAATGGGTATTGCTAATAAACGAGTCCTGATTCCCTTTCATATTTATATTGAACCTAACTGTTTGTATTCTTTTTTTTTACTTATTGTAAGTCAGCTTAACCACAACCTTACCCGGTGGTAAGAGGACATTTATTTGCTTTGCGCTTTTATAAGTATTGGGGCGATTTTTCATAGTCAGATAAAAGTTTTTTAAATTGTAATTTATACTTTGATTAAATTTTATCTGATCATTGAAAAATTAGACCCTTAATATGACTAGTAAAGAACAAATAAGTTTCTTAAGTTGAAACCAATTTAGATTTATGTAAAATATGCCTGAATTATGGACAATTTCGTTTTCGTGGTCAAAATAATTATGAAAAAATCTTAAGTCTTTTATTATTTTGAAATTTAGTTAAAACAAAATATTGTAGCACAGAAGCAGTAACTTTTACGGATTTGTTCACATATTTACATATGTGTGAAATAGTGACAAATAAAGTTTTGTGATAAAATTGTTTAAGAAAACGATATTTATATCTTTAATATATTTTATAATTAAGCTACATCATATTATTAATCTACAAAAGCTTACAAAACTTTAGCCCATATTTTAATATTCATACATAAGAAAAACACTGAACAATTCAAGAAAAAAAATTAAAGATTGATGTAACTGATTTTAAGTCTAATCTAACTACGAGAATAAATTAATTATATAAAATACTTCCACTCAGTTATGGTGAGCTGAGAGGATGTTTGTTAAGCGACAATGCATTGATTCAATCTGTAACGGAACAGCTGTTGTACCGTTGTGTCATAGTTAAAATGCACTTTTATCAATGCAAAGTGTTCTTGATTATTCGCATTTATAAAAAATTCGCTCTTAACTATTTCTTTTTAAGATTCTTAATAATACAAAGTTTCAATGGAGCCTGAGAATAAAGGTGACAAACGAGCACACAGTCCACTCGATGATGGTAAGTGAATGCTGTGGATCATAGACATCTACATTTATCTTCAATTAAAAATCGAAATGCAGATGCGTTGTTACTCCTGAGGACTAAGATGGAGTACCTCGTTTCCAGTAAAAAGAGTTTTCGGTTCTCTACATTCACATACGAAACACAGCAACATAAAGCTGCTATTTTACGCTCGTATTTTGTATGAGCGCTTGGTTGCCGACCCATACTTGCCACAACCATATTATATCAGCAGCTGCAGCGTGGCTCTACCGCGTATAAAATAAATGTTGTACTATTATAAAAAACATGTAAGTATTATGAAAGTTGCACTTGAGAGAGCTCAAATAAATAGATAAGACTCTTGTATTTTTATCGAAATTGGTAAAAGATCGTAGACTGTGTGCCACAACTGCTCACATGTGTGATGTGGGGGTTGCGAGCGTACGTGAACGTGAAAAGAACGTGCGTGTCAACATTAATGCGCGTACAACCGTTCTCTTTGGTTGTGTGCATGTGTGTCTTTAAAATCCTCTTCATCAACGTAAAAATACTCTACCACTGGAAAGGCTTTTGTGGATTGTAGAAGTATAATTAATAGTACATTAACACTCCCTTTCATATTCGATTTGGGTATTATACAAGATAATTCTAATGCTATAATTCTAATCTATAGTCTTGATACATTAATGGAATTTCTCATAGTTAGCTCTTATGATACTCATGAAATGAGATGAGGTGATATATTACCCTAAGCTTCCAGGATGCCACTGATGACGAAAGTTATCTGGATAAAGCCCATTTTTTTGTAGAAGGTGTCTGTATTAAAAGTAATCCTTAGTAACTAATGTGTTTTTTTATAGCTATGAGGCATTCAATCTTAGTCATTAGACGTGGCAACGTATATGTAGCCTTCTTTATTTAGGTTGCAGGTGTCCATGAGCTGCACTTTCCAGTTTTTTAGATGAACCCTGATGTCAGTGTTTTGTGTGAATGTGTCGAAGGTGCCAGGAGCACTTTTCTATATAATATTTTGGTTAGTTATCTGCTGTGAAGATCAAGACTAGTTAGTCTACACTGAACTTACTCATACTAACACTAAATGCACAAAGATAGAGGTACCTATAAATTCCATTTTCTAATACTCGTATATGAATATACTCGAATATTATAACAACGAGGATAAAGCTCGGCGCGTCGTTCTAAAGATGTTGATAAAAATACGCAGGAGGATAGGATTTGCCGATTGTATTGACCAGCATGAAACCCCAATTTCAATCCGATCTAAAATCTAAAAGTATTCGTCAAAAAATATAAAAAAAAAAAAAACAAAAAGGCATTGCAAGTGTGCTTAGACATATATAATATGTAATGAGGTAGTTAGACAAATATAAATAATCAGTAGGTTGTTTTATAATGTTACGTACGAAAGTAATCAAATTAGTATCATCGTATGGAAATAAAAAAAAAAAAACGATATATATATATATATATATATATATATATATATATATATATGATTATGCCTTGATATAACTTAAAAACATCGGTGACCGTTCTTTGCAAAAGATTATGACCGATAAAATATATTTGGCTCGTGGATATAATCAACCAGTAAGGCATTATTATGATAGATAATTACAGTGTAATAAATTACTTTCTCTAAATCTGAAAATTTTAACTGGATCCTTAAGCTTTTTTACACTATGATAGTGCGATACACCATCTAGAGATCTCTCACCGCTTACCAACAGGTGGTTTTGAAGTCAAATACTGGCTTATGATAAATAAATAAAAATATGTCCCGAAAAGAAAACAGTTAAGTTAACCACATAACAGTATTTGTACTTTCGAATTGGCACAGACATATGCGGGGTCAACGATACGGTGCTTCAAATTGATGTGGATTACATGGCTTTCTTCGAATTGACTTAACGGGATGCTTATAAAATATTTGTTTATATTTGAAAAACACTTTACCACACTTGGAGTTTCTCATGTATCGTGAAGGCGTTATATACTTTCATTAATTTCACAAGGACAAACATCCCAAACCCTTACCATTATTTGTAGGCCATAACATTAGTTATCCGTGCGGGATACCGAACCGCTATTATTCGCCTGCAAACTTGGCTTTATACATGTCCTGTCCACTTCGCAAAATAGAATAAAATAGTCTATTCTCTCATCTTTATATCATTATTTTATTCAATATATAACCAGCTAATGTATGGAAAGTAAGTTGTCCTTTTACCAGTGATTTAAAAATAACTTCTATCCTGGAAATAATCCACGAGAACCTAGCGAAACTTCTTTTAAATATTAATTTCATCATCATCATCATCATCATCATTACAGCCCTTCACAAGTCCACTGCTGCACGTAGGCTTCCCCAAGGAACGCCACAAAGCACTAACAAAAGCCACTTGCATCCATTGACCTCCTGCAGGTCTTAGCAGGTCGTCACTACATCTATTGGGTTGAATACTTACGGCGCCTCTACACGTTGGCCAACGCAGTGGCGAGTGTAGTGGCCAATAGCATTGGCCAACGTGTAGACGGGGTGTTTGGGCTTCATTGGTATGTATTGAGACGATGGCCCACAAGTTGGCTCGAGATCCGTGTGGTGTCGGTTTTTTACAAAAGATCAAAGGATTGTTGGCAGAGTTTGGTCGCCGCGTCCACACGTTGGCCGCGCGTTTAGTTTGCTACAAGCTCCCAGAGTGATTACACGCATCAATTTAAATTTTATATTCAAGCTTTGTAGGATGGATGCCCCAATTACCAGCCTTTTACTGCCAATTTCAACTTTAAATATTCCTACTACTTTAATTAGCACGATTTAATTATTTTTAAACATTTGTTTTAATCGATTAACTATTTATCAAAAAAATAACGAACATTTATTTACAATCAGATTATTACGAGAACAATTTTAAAATGAAAAAAAAATGAAGCACGTCGTTTATACGTGGTAGAACCATGCACATTATATTAGAAGTATAGTTGTAGCACGAATGGGTCGGCTCAACCGGGGAAGGACCACGCTCTCACAGAATATCAGCGTAAAATAGTAGCTTAATGATGCTGTGTTTCATATAGTGAGTGTAGAGAACCAGAGACCCTTTTCAAAGGAAACGAGGCATTTCATCTTAGTCCTCACGGGTGAGAATGCATATGCATTTTGATTCGTAATCGAGGATAGATGTAGATGTCTGTGGGCCACAGTAACCACTTACCATCAGGTGAACTGTGTGCTCGTTTGTCACCCTATCCTATAAAAAAAGGTCGACTTCTTATAATTCAATCGTGCAAGTTTTCGAATCATCATCATCATTACAGCTGTTCACAAGACCACTACCGAACATTCTCCTCCACAGACTGCCGCAAAGCATGGTCCTGAGCCACTTTGCTCATGTGTTTTTCATTTATGTTCTAAGTTATAATTAGTACCTATTATTAAGTCAGTGTTAATTATATTTATTGCTATTGTTTTTGTCTTTCTCAAAAAATAATTAAATTACCAAATAAATTATAAGGTGTTTTTTATATACATCAAATATCTGATAGAAATGCAAGTACATATTTTGCTAAACTTTAAAATCAAAACCCAATTTTAAAACATAGACTAATCAATTATAACTCCTTTAACTTTAAAATAAGTTAAGTTCTTATTGTTACGAGCTTGAGGTTCGTGACAATAAAAATTGCCGATAAAATTACCCAAATTAACACTTTAATTTACTTTACACAAATTAAAACTTAAAACACCAATAATTAAACACACTAATTCACTTTATTCCGCTCCGAAGCTTCGCTTGTCTCGCCAAATCGACACTGCCTCGATCGCATCTTACAGCGCCTATTTATTTAAATTAGCAAAGAAATATCCAGAATGTTCAAGTAAACACGCGCAAGGTACCGAGCGTTCGAGTTTCGACTAGGCGCTGTCGGTTGAAAGATTTGTGATGTCATTTTCTGCAAAGCTCCCCTCGCTCTCGTTTCTGACACTAGATGGAGCTAGTGTATGACGTTGAGCGCGTAACATTATTAATTGTATTTATTACAGTTTATGATGCATGTAAAGAATAAATAAAGCTAATCGTATATCGTATTTCTATTTACAGCCCCATTAATATCCACTATTCTTTTATAATTATTTTATAAAAACGTAACCCCCACACTTGGATTTTCTCCTGTATCGCGGAGGCAGCTTACAAACATAAATTGCACAAGGACACACATCCAGACCCGAAACAATTATTTGTAGGATATACAAATACTTGTTCCGTGCGGGATTCAAACCCGCGGCCCCCGGCACAGCTACTCATTGCTAAGCCACTGCGCCACGGAGCCGTCGTTCGTCCGCACATTGGCCGAACCGAAGTAAACTGAACGACCTTCCAACGTGTGGACGCCGTCACCAACTCTCGGCCAATATATTCGCCACTACATTCGCCACTGTATTGGCCAACGTGTAGAGGCGACATTCCACATCACCTGCCGGTACGAGGCTGCCACTCCAGAACCTTTATTTTCGGTCTTTGAGCTATTTGGCGGGCCTCTTGCCACTTTAGCTTACATAACCGTTGTGCTGATAGACTTAAAAACAAGGATGTCCGCAGTAGAACCAGAGTAATATTAATTTACTATGAAATAATTTTGTACATTCATTAAAACTACTTTTACGGATTTTATCGCGTTTAGTTTTAATTATTTTTATTTTTAATTCCCGACGTGTCGATGATCACGGGAGACTGCCAGTCACCTCAGTCTCCCGTGACCATGCGTGCTGGAAAGCACCCGAAACGTCGGGAATTAAAAATAAAAATAATTAAAATTAAAATTAAACGCGATAAAATCCGTAAAAGTAGTTTTAATCAATGTGTAGTGTTCGCGTAAATATAAGAAATCATAATTTTGCACAATTAAACATGGCAACTTGTTATTCAGTAAATTACGTGTTCTATTGTTATAGATATGCATGCTGAATTAAAGGCTTCTCTAAATCTGGCTATTATCAATCATGTATTATTTTACTTCACAATTATCCTTTTTAATAAAAAAAAAACATCATCATAAATGAGACTTGCATTTTTTGTGTGTTTTTACTGTTAAAGCGTATTGCCCCATGAAGAAATTACTGATAGATTAATTAGCTTTCTACGCTGTTTGACAGATGTCAAGCTGTTGCTATAGCGAAATCAGCCAAGAGAGAACAGGGAAGGTTGGAGAAGAAAAGTTTTTCAGGTATTGGTGAAGAATATCGTTATATCAATAAGATCGACTTTTGCAGCATGTTGACACAGTAAACAATAAATAAAATTAAGTAAATAAAAATGTTTCTTGTTATGAATAACTAATTAATAAACCTCGTATACAGAAGATACAACTGTATAAGGAGAAACTGATTAATTTAAATTTGCAATGTAACGCCTTAAGCGTGACCTGACATCTACCTGACCGCTTTACTTATTCCATTCAAATGTGCAACTGCGGGTTAAACAGAAAGTTTGTTTATTTTTGTCTAAAATTATTATATAATCGGGTGTACCTTTACGGAAATTAATAATATTAAAGTTGTTTTAAAAATAACGTTAACATTATAAGAGATCTAAGCAGAAAAAAAGTTGTAGGTATCTTAACTAGTTTTGACACACAAACTAGGTAATACACATCATAGCTAAATAATTTTAACATTTTTGGTAAAATAAATATCATGTTTTTCTATTTTAATAAGGCTAACATTTTTATTAACATTGTAACAACAACATCGAAAACACCGTTTTGCTATATAAAATTAACAGGTAGACGCCGACATAGTTGAAAATTAAATAAATTTTATATTTTCTCCCGACATACTCCCATACTTACAGAATGTGAGATTAAAGGCCTTATTAGTTGAACTGGAGGATTATTTAGATTTCAGTCACGCAGGTACGATAGATATTTTAGTTTTTTTTTATATGTTAATAAAGTAAAGATAAAGTAGATGTACGGCGGTACGTAATTACGGGTGCGGAAACGCGGATGCTTCCGGATATACTATTTTTAACGCGTAGATTACCTCAACTTCTGGAACGTTGGAAATTAATTTTTTTAGATTAAAAGCGATAAAATTCATAATATCAGATTTATTTAATATGTCAACTTCGTTGGAATTTAACCGATTTCGTAGAGCCAATCATCAAATTTGTAGTATAAGTTTTCAAATATCAGGAATTAGGTTGGCTCCTCAATTCAAACGTTTGAATTGCAAAGCGCTACTTATTGAATAAAACTACTTTTATGAATTTTGTCGTATTCAATTTACTTAATTTTAGTTCCTGATTTTTTTTTGTCAAGCAGGTATTGCACGACAATATGCTTCAGGTCCCAAGCCGTTTTAGCCGCCGCCGCCAATTACAGTGACCGAGTGAAGTCGGCCACAGTCGAAAGTTTGCCGCCTGTAATACCTTGTGTTAGAGGAGATTGACTAAATCTTGAAGCGAGCTTATATTAGAACATTCTAAGAGCCACTGTAGTAGATAAGTCGGTTCTTACCATCCGTTTAGTGTGGTCTTCCGATGAATATGGTCTCTCTTATATAGGGCTAACAAAAATATTATTAAAACCCGCGTAAAAGAACATATAGCTGAAATGAAAGACAAACGCTCCGGGAAATCTGTAGATTGTGATCATATCCTAGAGTCCTAGACGGCCTGCGCCATTATATCCAATTTGATAGACACAAATCTTGGCGAAATAAGATCGATTTCTACCAAGAATGATATGTGAGGCTATTGAAATTAAAAAACACCCCAATTTCAATAGAAAAAGACTTACTAAAGGGTTACGCTCGGGATCTTATAATTAATAAAATGAAAACTTAACCCAAGCATACCACTGCAAGACTTCAAGACATAGTAAGCTCATTCTGCGTAGATCGGATCAATAATAATAATTAAAATCTGAAGATACTCTGGGTTAACTTTGACATCGGGATATCAATTACATCAGTCCCATCGTTACCATGGGCGTTGCGAAGTACCCGAAACGCCGCGAATTGAAGGTAAGTAAATTAAACGCGATAAAATCCGTAAAAGTAGTATTATTCAATTAAGTGTATTTTTATGTTTTAATAAGAGGATGTATAGATATATAAGATAGGATGACGTTACATCCCCGAAACTATCCACCGCCACTTTGAAAAATGTTTTCAAGCTACTGAACTGAAAAGAAAACGTTATCAACTTTAATGGTACAACCTTTGGTTTGCCAACGATATAGTCATTACGACAGAATTGCTGAAGGTACTCAGAACAATAGCTTCAAAATTGCTGAAGGTACTCAGAACAATGGCTTCAGTAGTGGATATCCAATGAATATTAAGATGAATATGGACAAGACAAGGGTTATTTGTAACGTAACATGTCATACTTATACAGATAGTTGTTGGGAGCACTACACTCGAATTTGTTAGACTCTAGACTTCGTAATAAGGATCTCCACAGGGAAACCAGAGTAATGGACATAGCCCAATGGATCAGTGACAATGGATCAGCTTTATTGCTCGAAGAAACTACAACCGTTGGAAAAGAAAGGTTCTTGAGTAATAGCCTCGTACCGGTAAGCGAATTGCAGGGCCATTGACTCATCTAAGGCCGCCCAACTGAAAGATATTGGACGTAGAGTGATCTGGCAATAGATGCAAGAAATCAGTTGATTCAAGTGGTTTCACTTCTCTTAAGTGTTGTTATTTTAAAACCAAAAATGGTACTGTGTTTGTTGCATTTGCTATGCCCAACAAATTACGAAATATTATTAATACGAAAGCGAAACCGCAACAAAAAGTCGTTATCATATACGATGATCAAAATAATCTCTATTTTTGGAATGCTCAAAAAGCGTTCAAGTTGCAAACTTGATGAACGAATCCTCCTTTGATGCAATATTCTGCGTTTTTCGTTCCCGTAGGTACTTTTAACTTGGATGAGGTCTACCACGTATGTCAAGCGAATTTTTAAATTCGTTAAATACGCAATTCATATCATACGAGTATATATACTTTCTCTTTTATTTGTGCAAGTAAAAGCTTCTGATACGATAAAAGTGTGATTTACATATTATATTTGAATTTAAAGGATTTTTCTCTCTCCCTCTACCTCTTTCAACTCATAAGAAGATTATAAATTTAAATAAGTCGACCTATATACCTCGACTTCTTGCGCTACATCTTCACATATTATAAAACGTAGTTGTTATCGAAGTTCTCTTTGTGAGGCATTACGGTGAGATAGCGGTAAATACAAGTGCACGGTCAAGGCTTGTACAGATGCGCGATTGATCGCAGAACAACCATTCGCTGATCGCTGGCTGGTAGAACGGGACGTTCGATAATACGACTTTTATAACATAAATATAATAATAACTTTATTTTTAATTTGAATATTTCGGTAAGTAATATATATATTTTAATATAAAATATTTATAAGCAAATAATATTCTTTATATAGAAAAAATATTGAAATAAGTTTATTTTTAAATTGTGAAGTTAGTGTTTTAATTTGTTTAATTTTCTTTTGCGTATGCTTTAAAAATATTTAATATCGCAAACATTCTTGTCAAAATATTGCCGAGAACTTTAAAAAAGAAATGTATAAATTAAGCTTCAGCTTCATATATTATGCATAAAATTATAAAAAATAACACTTTTAAATAAATTGAACCGAAAAAATTAAAATTGACTGATTACAATTTTCGATAAATGAGAAGGAATGAGTGTTAGAATATTTCAAAGTAGGTGAGTAGATCTTTATTCGTCTTAAGGTGTGTTTACATGATATAGTGGTTTCCTAAAGAAACCGCTATACGTATTTGTAGGTCATGAACTTTACAAGTTCTACAATAAATCTATTTCCCAGAAATGGTCTATGCTTATTGACTTAGTTTTCGTTTTTTTTTTTTTTGTTAATTTGATTCTGGTACATATGTCTGCAATTATCTTGATAAACAGGTGGAAGGAAATAATAAGTATATTAAATAAATTTTACCTTAAAAAAACAACAAATAATGGAAGGAAAAGAAAAGAAGAACATAAAGAATGTGAATAAGCAGTTTGGCTAATAGTTTCTTAGATTTACGCAAAGAATAAAATTAATTGTGCGGATTTTATCGCATTTAATTTTAATTTATTTTTAATTGATGACGTTCCCATGGAAACATGTTACTCCTGACTATGAGTTCTGTTAAGCACTTGAAACATCAGGCAATACTGGGTTAAAATTGAAGGCGATAAAATACGTAAATTTATTTTTATTTATATAGTAGTAAAATTAACGACTAATTTTTATATTTTTCGACACAACAACTAACAATGCGTCAATATTCAATTTTAATATAGTAAAAAAGATATTCGATAAAGCACAAATATTTTGTAAAATGAATGAAACAAATTCATTTTTTAATAATTTTTTTATAAAATGCACGATTTATAAACATAAAAAACCGGATTGCAAAAAACGGTTTCTTTAACCGCATTCTACCTGGTCATCAAAATATTCGAATGTCTTATGTAGATCCAGTCGTAGAAAGACGCATTTACATCTTCTTCCTGCTTGTTTATCATTTAACAATTATCTCGCCATGCTGCAGTTATATTACTGGTATAATTGTAGTAGGAATGGGTCGGTTCGACCGGGGAAGGACCACGCTTTCATAGAATATCAGCGTAAAATAGCTTAATGCTACTGTGTATCGTATGGTGAGTGTAGAGACCGGAGACCCTTTTTACTGGAAACGAGGCATTCCATCTTAGTCCTCACGGGTGACAAAGCATCTGGTTTTTGATTTGTAATATCGAGGAGAGATGTAGGTGTGTATTGCTCACAACAACTACTTAATATCAGATGAACTATGTGCTCCTTTGTCACCTTTATCCTATAAAAAAAAAGAAAAAAAGGCAACTAAGGGTTTCATCCCAGGGAGGGGCTGCAGCGTTTTCTTAGTATCAAACTAGCATAATGTGAAATGAAAGCAATCCCAAGGAGGGTTAATTTCATCCAGGCGACCATTCTTTGACTTAGCGAAACACTATGAGCAATATTGACGTCGGATGGATTGTGTGAAAGATTAAATTGATGTAACTTTTTTTTAAATAAAATATTCGTAGGATACTACTTACGTTGAGAGCACTTCGATTATTACTTAATTTTCACCACAAATTTTAAAGATACTAAACAGTGATTGTCTTGTCCCGGTGATACTATCACCCCACCTCACCCTACCTGATAAAATACCAAATGGGGCTGCAATCGTTTGTTTTCATCAGTAGGAAATACTTATACAGTGTGATAATTAAAATCTCAACGTCTCCTCAATTATTTAATTAATTGTTAATGATATTAAGTAACGTAGGAATATCACCAAACTGTTGTTAATGAGTAGTGGAATGATACGTGATACATGCTGGATACGTGGTAGAGCCATGCTGCAGTATATAATGGCTTCAGTTCGAACAGTCAGCTCGTTTGGGCAGGAATAATGTTCGCCATGAAGACCGGCGTAATTGCTGTTATGTGTGACTATATATATATTGAGTGAAGGGATGTGTTTTTATTTCTAAGGAGGCTTTAAATCTTATCTAACACACTGTTAGCCCTGAGTTAGCATTCTGAGTCTTAATCAATAATAGATTTAGGCATTATTTGCATGGCCTGTTTAGGGGCCAGGCAAAAATGCTTCTATACTGTAATTAATAAATTTATATTGTAAAATCTATTGTTTCAGGAATAATGGTCGATATTTTACGGATCACATTGGGGTTTACAGTTATATGTTATATCCAATGTGCAATAATTGGAAACGACGAATTTGTCCCTATTGAAGATAATCCAAATTATCAAAACATTAATGGAATCTCAAATCCTGACACAGAAACGATAAGAAATAGTCGAATACTCTGGCCTTATCCTTTGGATAATAAAACAGAATCTACTGAAAATTTGAGCACGCAGACAGAAGTAACTGCAAATAAGGAAGATGGGCAGGTTAGAAAGAAGAGGTACTTGCATTGGTCGTATCCACAAAGTCCGATTGTTGATATGATGATGCAGACTATAGCAATCAATTATTCTCCAGTGGTGTCTAACGATCCTTTTGATATTCTACGAGATTCTTATCCCTTACCGAAAGGTAAGCCATTGAATAATGTAAATTCTTTATTAAAGTATAATGCATTGCGATCTGATCGAATTTACCTTCAAACAGAGATTTAATAAAAATAGCAAGAATTAGTGCGTTATCATGGTCAAAATACGTGGATTAATTGTTGATTGTTTCGTTTACCTGCAACACTATTAATGTTATTTGAATGCTGCTCGGGTGTATTCAACAGAGATTTACCTCATATATCGATGTTATTAACGATTCCGTTCTATTATTCTATAAATCTCGTAATAAATAAAAACTATGCCACCACCATACCATATCCACATAACTTGCTGCGAAATTGTATCTATCAATGACGTATTACTATAGCGTAACTTGATATAATTGTAAGTACCTGGTTGACCGAGCTTTGCTCGGTATTTTTCGCTCGATTTTTTTTAATTCGTGTATTTTGGAAATTATATTTAGATACAAATTACATACTGATGAAATATAAATAATATTTTTTGATCTTAGCGACATAACAGAAAAAACGGAACTGGTTATTTGAATAAAAATCATGAGTGCAATTATTTTAATTTAAATTTTCGTGTTTTTAAAAAATATTAAAAAAGGGCTCGAAAAAATAGATTTTCTCAAAAAAGAAAGGTTCTTGAAAAGAAAATTAAAAAAGTCTGTCGGTCGGTCTGGTCTCGAACCGGGGTTTTACAAGATTAATAAAGCTATTTATAATCATTAGCAATCTGTCAAAATTTACCTTCTTATTCTAACGATATTGTAGCAGTTTTTCATTGCCTAAAAACACGGACAAAAAGACCTTTTCTAAAAATAAATCCTAATATATATATATACAAGAATTGCTCGTTTAATAGTATAGGATATGGTATTTAAATAACAATAAACAGGATAAGAGATATTCCGCCTTAGCACTGGGGAGTGACAATACATCTATAGCCTTTTTCTTTGAAATCCTTTGCTAGTGTCCCTATCCAATAAAATCCGACAATGTTACAAAACTTTAAAAACAACACTGCTAAATATTCATAAAGTAAATACCATTTAATAAAGCTAATACATTTCAAAAGTAACACTGTTACGTATGTTGTTTTTAAGCTATTATTAATAATCGCTTATTCAATCTATTCGCCTAAATACAAAAAAAATCATTATGATATAATTCATTAATTTTATAAATTATACATAGGGACAATTTTCATTTTAAATTGTAACTTTTATGAGATAAGGCCCAGGTGGACAGACTAGTTAGTTACTTTAATGTTTTAAAAAACATATTTAACCAGCTAGTACATCTTGCAATTATTTGAATACCTCTTCACTTCATACTGCTTTATTAATCGAAATAACGCAACAATTTTCAAAGAAAAAAATTACGTGGTAGAGCCACACCTCAGAATAAATAATAGTACTACGCCACATTGCAGCTATGTTATGGTTGGGTCGGCTTGACCGGGGAAGGACCACGCTCCCACAGAATACCAGTGTAAAATAGCAGCTTAATGCTGCAGGGTTTCGTATGGTGAGTGTAGAGATGAGATTAGTATCATCTTAGTCCTCAGGGGTGACAACGCATTTGCATTTTTTTCGAGGTTAAATGTAGATGTCTATGGGCCGTAAGTAAAAAGTAAAGTAAAGTTACAGCCTATATACGTCCCACTGCTGGGCACAGGCCTCCCCTCATTTCTGAGAGGGTTTTTAGGGCAAGGAAGTGTCCGCCGCGCTGCCCCAATGCGTGTTGGCGAACTTCACATATCTTCGAAATATTTTTTTTCTTATTACTCAGACATGCAGGTTTCCCCACGATGTTTTCCTTCACCGCCGAGCACGTGGTATATCAGCACTTAAAATTGCAATTAACAATTTCATTGGTGCCGGCGGGGGATCGAACCCGGGTTTCTCGCGTTCTGTTATATTTACAGCGAGCGCTAACCATCTGAGCTACCACGGCTCGCACGGCTTTACCTGATGGTAAATTGATGCCACAGCTCTATGGGCCGTAGAATCAATTTACCATCAGGTGGACTGTGTGCTCGTTCGTCACTCCCATTCTTTAAAAGAAAACAACAAAATATGAAGACCCTTTATGAAGTAATCAGCGTGAGATAAGATAATAGAAACTGGTTTTATAGTAAGAATTTAGCGCGAAGTACAAAAATAAATAAATTTAAAGCATAAAAAAGTGTTAAATTGGGGTTTATTGCACCCACAATATCTGTGCGGTCAACATGTAGGTACACGGGTACTTTCTATGAAGTTTCAAAGGAATCTTACTCAATTAAATTAGTTGTGCTGTTTATGTGGCTTAGAAATTTCGTCGATTTATAGATGTTACCACATAAAACTAGATTTAGTTTAGTTATTATTACAACATATGTTTTCTAATATTTTTGTGGGTACACGCTCATTGCAATACTTTTTTTATTTGCACTCATGTTTTTCACATGGACGTACATTCATGGGAATATAATATACGTAAGTAAAAGTGTATCTACATTGTCACAAAACTATGATTGACAAAATTTAGCATTGACAAATAGTAACAAACCTATAATTTCAAATGGAGAATAATATGTCAAAACACAGATTGTGCTAAAACTTTGTCAACTTATTGCTTGTACTTGCGCTAAGGTTATAGGCGTAGTACAATTAATTTACAATAGATGGCGTGCGTATTATACCGAGAATCTTTTTTGAAAGTTATATTAAAGTTAAAGTTACAGCCTATATAATATATGTCCCACTACCGGGCACAGCCAGGTGGCCTTATTAATTTCGGAGAGGGTATAGAGTAAGGAAATTTCCGCCGCGCTGCCCCAACACGTGTTGGCGAACATCACAACATGTCTTCGAAAGATTTTTTGTCTTATTTCTCAGACATGCAGGTTTTCTCACGATGTTTTCTTTCACCGCCAAGCACATGGTAAATCAGCACTTAAAATTCCAATTAACAATTCCATTGGTGCGGGGAAGATCGAACCCGGTTTGCTAGTGTATTGTGAAAATTACATCAATAAATTTACATTAATTTCGTATCCTTACAAAACAAAATTAAAATAATAAATATTAAAAAGTGTTTTTACTTCAGGTCTTATTGCCTATTTTGAAAATATTGTTAACTCATTTTTATTTCTATAAATAAATAAAATATAGCCTGTAACATAGTATACCGACACATTTTCGTACCCTTACTTCACTAGTGAAGTCACGTTGCAAAAGAAAAGCTAAAATTATTGTTTTTTTTAATTGTTTTAATTAAGAGATATATTGTAAAAAAATTACTAAAAAGTTAAATTTACACAACATTCTCAGCTTCGTCTTCATTATAATGCCTGCAACTATGGTGAAACAAGGACGATATTGATGATATATTAGTACATTTTTTAAATATTATTCTTATTAATGTCATCTATATTATAGGTTACGATAAACCTCTAGAAGTGTACGACTATATAATTGTTGGTGCTGGTACATCCGGGTCAGTATTGGCTGCTCGATTAACCGAAGACAAACCTAGAGCAACGGTATTGCTGCTAGAAGCAGGAAAGCCAGAAATGCTTCTTTCAGACATACCAGCGTTAACTCCGTACTTGAAGCAAACGGAATACGTTTGGCCATACACCATGGAACATCAACCCGGTGTTTGCCTTGGTAAGTGAGTTAACTATTCATTCATTTATTCATTACAGGTTATCATAAACCACTACTGAAAATAGAAAATATCTGAAAATATATAAAATCTGCTGAAGGAGACTGAAAAAGGTAAAGAAACTTTTTCAGTTTCCCTGTGTCGCCTCTTTCGACACCCACTGGATATTATGAGTCACCAATACATGGTTGTTGTAAGTAAGAGATATATTGTAAAAATTGCGTAAAAATTAAATTATAACAATCATATGTGTAGTTTAAACAAAAATAGCCTTAGAAACGCCAAGACCTCGGGTGTGAATGGAATAGCTCAGCCTCTAAAATCAGGTGAAAAACTGGACTTAAAGTCCTTCAAAGAAGTTCTACAAGGTGTAACAAAACATAAAAATCAAAGGAACAAACATTTTTTTTAAACTAAAGTTTATTTGAGGTGGGGATCGAACCAACTAAAAATGCAAAAAAATGGACTGTTGCTATTTTATTGAATCAATCGATTAAAGTTTATTAAAGTATTATTAAAGGTTAATAAAATCTCTCCATAAAACCATGAAATCTGAATATATATATATATATATATATATATATATATATATATATATATATATATATATATATATATAGACTCGAACTTACATACTAATTATAACTATTTTTAAAAATCAAAACTCCTTTATCATTTTCTTAAAATTCCACAATAAGAGTACATCGATCTGGAGATCTTGCAGGCCAATTAATTGTTTCGTTTGTACTTATGAAGTCATGAAACTTGTTATTGAAATAAGGAATGTGTATTCTACTGTTATGGACAGAGGCACGGTCTTCTTGAAAAATTATGATATTATTTCGCTTTTCCGCTAGCAGTTCAATTTCACTTTCATTTTCTAGTTCTTTAAATACATATACCATCACAACCATGTTTCTCCTGATGCCACACCAAACATTAAACGAAAATCACATTTAACTAACTACTATCATAAGTAAATTAACATTTTAGCACAAACACCTTAGATATAGGTTTATCCCAGTTCAGGTGCCTGTTATTGTAGATTATTTTAAATTAAGACATTATAAAATTGTACAAGAAAAAATTATTATCTGGGGTATATATAAAGTATTCTTATCTAATTGGGCTGAATATATAAAAGGATATAATAAATAAATATACATAAAAAATATTAAATATACTAACATAAATAACACATAAACAAATAAAAGGCCAGTTAGATGGAAGCCCCCAGGCAGGGAGACAAAACGGCCGAGGGTTAGGGGGAAAGGGAAATAAACCCGCGGTCGATGCGGGTGTTATTGAGCAGCACCGCCTCAATCAACCGCCACAGTTGACCATAGAGGTGGACTGGGATTAGCCCGTTCACAAAGACGACTACAGGAATAATTTCGGCCGGCAGACCACCCCAATGCCGTCACCTCGTGAGCCAGGTCCAGATATTGTGTTTTCTTATCTGTTTCGGCTTTCACCAGGTTCTCAGCATACGGAATTGTAATGTTGAACAAAAATATTCTTGACTGTGCCCTGTAAATCAGAACCATAGCACAAAACAAACCACATAAGTTTTTTAAAAGTCGTTACAAATCGTCTCGTACGCAGACAAGACAACTTCCAGCCTTTTGAACTAGCCCGTTTTCGAAAAAAATTAGTACCATAAACCACACACTCAACCTTCCGAAAATTATACAGAAACTTATATAAGAATATAATATGCCACTTTATTTAGCGTATATAGACGGTCCCCTAAATGAACTTGACCATAGCTAATGAAATGAAAAATAACGTGAAATAAATTTATTACGTTGAATAAAAAAGATCCATAAACAAAAAGTTTTTAGAGCTGGACGCAGTTTGTTTTCCTTGTTCTAGAAATGTGACCAGCTGGTCTCAGTTTGTTTTCTCTGTTCAATCCAGTTAATAAGGTATTTTTCGCGTTCAAGGAATTCAGCGAACGATAATATCTCAAGTAGTAACTTTACAAAAAAGTTTAAAATTTATAAAATCTTGCCTTTATTCATTTTAATATTTCTAACTTTAATAGTCCATTAATAATATAGAATTGTTAACAACTTACACAACAACTTACATTTTTACATGTTTTTTATGTCTTTGACAAGGTTTCTTTAAAATAGGTATTGTTAACCTATTTTAAAGAAACCTTGTCAAAGACATAAAAACATATAAAAATGCACACATTCCTTTATGGTAATTATAAATTGTAAACAGTTTTTTTTTTAATCTTGGAAGCCATGTTTCAAAAATATTTTAAGATTATGTGGATTTTTATTGCTGTAATAAATTCTTACTGCGAGCTTCATACCAGTTTCACTCTCGTTTAAAAACATAAATATATTCCTTTATAAATAACTCTCTGCTTATGCGTTTTAATTTGCAGTTAATAAGCGCGCGATAATTTTAGTGGAGTCTTTATTGAGTTCCGAAGCAGCTTTTTGCGTACATTCGTAAAGAAAACAGGAATATTTGAATAATTATGTACTTTATGATATTACAGGGAGCGATGAGCAACGTTGTTATTCGCCTCGAGGTAAAGCTGTAGGTGGCACCAGTGTAGTTAATGACATGATATATTCCCGCGGTCGGCCGCAAGACTGGGACAGGATCGCTGCCGACGGCAACTACGGATGGTTCGTTTAAAACAGTATAATCTTATGGACTACTTTGCATATTATTATACAGCCCTGTTGTTTACTTGCTTTTGCACAACGGGCTCTTTTAATAGCTCTTTTGGGAGCTAGCTTATACTGTTACTTACTTACAAAATCAAGATGAGCTACGTACAAAAGTTAAATTGGGTTTCCCTGATTAGTTTAGCTCCTTTAAAGATATAAACAACACTTATTGCTAACATATTTTATGAATATGAGTCATTTTGTTTCACCTTACATAGAATTTGTTCATAATTTGTCTACAAATCTTGAATTCCACAAAACAAATATTATGTATTGTGTGAAACTTCCATAGGTGAAGTCGTTCTGAAGTTACAGTATAACAAACAGACGCACAAACGATTTTATACTTAAACATAGTGAAAGTTCAGATTGAAAATAAAAATAGCGTAGTTAGTAGTTAGAACGTGATGATGATGGCTGATGGATGATGGATCTGGATGCTGTTCCCAATAACACCTAAAAAAGCTTTTACTTTAAACAGATTTAAAAGACAGATATAAAAGTGCAAATAATGTAGCATTAACATAATAGCAACAATAAAAGTGTATTATGTACATTGAGCTATTATATACGTAAGTACATATTACTTCAATGATTATGTATCTATTTCAAACTTTGAATGCTGTTAAAATATATTTAAATTTATTACTGTCTTGACTAACACATTAGTTTAGGTACCCACTCATTTTTAAGCATTTTTTTTTTGATTTGAATTGATGAGGTACGTATTTAAATGCAAACTTTTCCCTTTTTAAGTTTTATATATAGTTACAGTTATTTTTGCTTTAAGAAGCAAATATTATCTATCAAATAAGTTTCCGATCGACTTACAGATTACTTTTAATAAAAGACTATTTATATTAACTGACATAGGCCAGCGAATCAGTGAGACCCAAGACCCAACAGTCGTTGGGAAATAAGTTTCTCGAGTGTTAGCCTTGTACTGGCAAGTGCAGTGTTTGGTGACTCCCATTAGATGGAGTGACGACCTGATGAAACACGCAGGTAGTCGATGGATGCACGTCACTTGAGAACGTACTAAACAAATCTAAACATAAAAGTTAACTGTTTGTCACAATACATGTAACTGTAATTTTGGTTTACCCACACGAAATTTTAAGTCTTATTTAAACGCATACTTTTAACTGCTTAGTGTATTTACATTTTGATAAATAATCCATTAACAGAGTCTTCAATAACTCTCTACGTCAAAGCTCTTTATGTTTTGAAGAGACAATTTAGGTAGCTTGCTTTGCTGTCCTTTCTCGAATTTCCACCCTGAATTTGAGGTGATTGGTATCCGTCATATCCTTGTCATGTCTAGTGTAAATGTTATAGTACCTGAAATATGATAGTTACAACCACAAATTATTATACACAACTCAACTCAAAAACCACATTTTTTTATTTATCTTTAATATAATATTGATTAACAATTCATTTTTCATAAATATTTGTAATAATTTAAATGACATTTGAAATTGTAATTGTAATTAATAATGAAATACGAGAAACCCTGATGTGGGGGATCATGCACCTTCTCTGTTAGACCTTATGCCAGAGATTATAAAACTTATTTCTTTTACCGCCCCTTTGAAAATCAATTATTTTTCAGCGCCCTCAATTTTTTATACACTCCTAAAAGTTAAAAACCACAATTTCATTACTTTAATTAATTTAGTTTTATGGTGTGCTATCGGTTCTGGTGTTTACACTTACATTCTAAACTAGAGATAATTGTGAGAACCAGTGAGAGCAATTAAAACGCAACTTTATAATACTAAGAATATATTTTAATCAAATTAAAAGAATCAACATAGATAGATAATCAATTTTAGTTTAAAAATTAATCTAATGAGATGGATGTATTTGATGATTTTTAACAAGTTTGTTGATATCTGATTCGATTTTACTCACAAACTTACTCGCCGCGTTCGGTAACATGCAAACGATTTCTTCTTTTAGTAAGCAGCGTTGTCACAACGCTAAATCCAAGTTCACACAAATATGTCGATGGGAATGCTATCAAAAATCGTTGAACGATCGACCACAATCCAGGGTACAACTGCGGGATTGACTTTTGTAGCCAAAATTCTTGGTAGCCATTTTTTAATTTGATTTTTATTTCCTCGTTCGTTTTCAGTTCTATAAGTTCTTCTTCCAGTTGGGGTGATTTTTTTTTATAGAAGAGGGGGCAAACGAGCATGCGGCTCACCTGATGTTAAGTGACTACCGCCGCCCATGAAAATACTGCTATGTTGACATTCGGAAAAGGATCTAACACCCAGTCTGGTATTTCCAATTTCAAAATGTCCTGAAATCTTTCAATGAAATCAATGTGGAGATTTTGCGAATGTTGGCAGTAGACAAGCAATGTAAATTTGGCAATTGTCTGATCCCGAGTACTGTGCCATTCACGCATTCAACGCGGTTGCGTTGTAGAATTATTACTTTAAGTGGATTAATAATATGAATCTAAAGATCATTTCATTAAATTATTACAGGTCGTACGAGGAAATTTTACCGTACTACAAGAAATCAGAAAGATGTGAACTAAAAAAATACAAAAACGCTCCATATCGAGGACGTGATGGTGAGCTCACGGTTGAAAATGTTCCATTTAGGTAAGTGAACGGAAAGATCTCTTAAATTTCGATAATTTATTTGTAGATGTATTTTAATAACTTATTGACTATTTAAAGTACATAAGTGGAAACTTAAAACCGCTTAAATAAAATTATATGAACCACTCATATTACTTAATATATATTCTTTGCTTCTCACTAGAATATTTTTGAATTCTTTAACTGCACAAACACACTTGTATTTTGTAAAAATCATCATCATCATCATCATTACAGCCCTTCACAAGTCAACTGCTGAACATAGGCCTCCCCCAAGGTATGCCACAAAGCACGGTCCTCAGCTACCTCCATCAATCGACTTCCTGCATGTCTTACCAGGTTGTCACTCCATCTAGCGGGGGGTGCCCTACACTTCGCCTACCAGTACTCAAGAACCTTTTTTCCCCAACGGTTTTCGTTTCTTAGAGCTATATGGCCGGCCCATTACCACTTCAGCTTACTAATCCGTTGGGCTATGTCGGTCACTCTGGTTCTACTGCGGATATCCTGATTTCTTAGTTTATCACGCAATGAAACCCAGAGCACAGCCCTCTCCATAGCCCGCTCTCATAGGGCCAGCAGTAAAGGACCACGTCTCGGTTCCATAGGTCATCACTGGCAACACGCACTGGTTGTACAATTTAGTTTTCAGGTTTTGAGGTGACCTGACGAGAAGAGGTGTCGTAATTTCCCGAACGCTGCCCAGCCGAGTTGAATTCGTCGATTGATCTCTCGGTTGAAGTTGGACTTACCTGGTCGGACTATTTGTCCCAGGTAAGCGTACTCGTCAACAAATTCAAGCTTAGTGCTTCGAACCACTACTGGCATAGGTGTGACATGGACATTAAACATGATCTTTGTTTTGTTCATGTTCATCTTAACTATCCGTTGGGAGGCACTATTGAGGTCATTGAGCATAGTTCTTAAGTCTTCCAGCGATTCTGCCATAAGGACTATATTGTCGGCAAATCGAAGATGAGTGATGTACTTGCCATTGATGTTAATACCGTATCCTTTCCAGTCCAGTAGCTTGAAAACGTCTTCCAATGGAGCGGTGAAGAGTTTGGGGGATATAACGTCACCCTGTCTTACACCTTTCTGCAGTTAGATAGGTTTCGTACTCTGGTTCTATACTCGGATAGCCATCGTAGCTCTACTGTACAAAGACTTTAGCTCTTCAATATACCGACAGTCAACTTGGCACCGCTGAAGAGACTGCAGCACCGTCCAAATTTCGACGGAATCCAAGGCTTTCTCATAGTCCACATACGTCAGGCAAAGTGGTAGATTGTACTCTTCGGACTTCTGTACAATTTGCCGAAGGGCATGTATGTGGTCTATGGTACTAAAGCCTTTTCAGAAACTGGCTTGTTCCGCTCAATCGCTTCTACAATGCGAGCTGTATTGAAGTTGCGTAAGTCCTGCCGCATGTATTTGTAAATCTATCTGTTCAGTTGCCTGTATGCTGTTAAATCTTCTGACAACTGCAGCTTCATCACCCGTCTAACATCCATAAGATTAAGAGTGAGATCGGAGAGCTTTTGTGATATTCTACAGCGGGTCTTGCATAGAGCTTGTCATTCATATTGTCCATTGTATTGCAGTCTTCTAGGTACTGAAAACAGTTTTGTAATTCGAGATGAAAGTTTTCGGGACATTGGATTAGCGCACGAGGGGGACGAAGCGTTGATTTCACCTCTCCAACTTAACGTTTAAGTTTAGTGTGCCTCTAACCATTCGGAGATCGCTGCCAGTTTTCACCCTCGCAATCACTGTGGCATCACCGAACAGTTGGCGTCTGGTCGTCATAATAAAGTCAATCTCATTTTTTGTCGAACCGTCGGGGCTCGACCAGGTCTACTTCCTATGGGGCCTCTTCTGGAAGAAAGAGTTCATCATAAAGAGTCCCTTTTTCTCCATAAAGTCGGCCAGCTGCTGGCCTCTAGGATTCCGTTGCCTTACTCCAAATTTCTCTAACTTTAGCTCACCGCTTTCCCTTGTGCCTAGTTTTGCGTTGAAGTCTCCCATCAACACCGTATAGTGGGTTTTGGAGGAATGCGTGCCTCTAGAAATATCCTCATATATTTCCTCTAGCACCTCGTCGGGATGTGTCAAGGTTGGTGTGTAAACCTGTATGACCTTCAGCGAATACCGTTTGGTTATTCTGAGTATCAAGTACGCGACCCTTTCCGATACACTCCCAATCTTTACAACGTTGTTGACGGGAGACTTGTGGACGATAAATCCGACACGTCCTTGGGACAGATGGTCGCCCTCCCGGTGATAGTATAAGTTGTCGGACTCGACGATTACCGTGTCCTCTCCCTCTCTTCGGACCTCGGATAATCCAATAATATGCCAGCGCAACTTGTCTACCTCTTCTTTCAGCTCCAGTATCTTCTCGTCAGTCCTCAGGGTGCGTGCGTTATTTGTTGCCAGGTCGAGTCATCGTAGGTGGCTCCGAACCTCCACCGGAGATTTTTAGCACCCCCTGCCCCGCCGTTACCACGGTCGCCACCGTAACCAGGAATAGCGGGGCCGCCGGGGACTGGGGGCCGTTTGTTTGCGTCGTTGCTCATGGGGGGATATTTTCCGTAGTTGCCACGCTTGGCGAGCGGGTTGGCAACCGCAGTTTTTATTATACTATTATTGTTACCAGGAAGATGCTGCTGCCCATCTCCTGCCTGTTTCCCTCTGTCGCCTCTTAAGACACCAACGGGAAGATATGGGGTAGTGGACATTCTCAACTGCTACTACACGGCAAAAAAGTTCAAATATTTTGTTTTTTGTGTAAAAATATATCAAATATTTTTCAATCTTTGAAGAACTTTTACATGTAGTATGGAGCTATTATATTATAATTTATAACAATGGGGATTATCACAAGAATATGTGAGAAATAGAAATAAATACATTGAGAGGCATAATGTTTTCGTACGAAAGTCCCCTAAAAATGTTCCTCCGCGAAAATTCCAAAGTAAAATTGAAAGTTACTCGTTATTTTAAGTAAAAATAATATCAAAATTTAAATATATATAATAACAAATTTAAAGCATCATATTTAACAAAAGAGAAAAAAATATATATATTTGTTTTACATATCGCGTGCTAATTAAAATTAGTTACGCTTGTTTTTATTTCTTACTCATTACAAATCATACAACACTATGTGCTAATATTTACAAGTTTTGTTTGTAAATTGTTGTGTTCTTGAAAAGGCCAGTTTTCAAAGTTAGATTAGGAAAGGAATACTGGAAAAAGAATTGTAAATGGATTGAGACTTCTTTTTTTCAGGACTGGCCTTGTTGAAGCTTTTCTGGCGGCCGGAAGATTGCATGGCAAACCTACTGTTGATTATAACTCACCAGATCATCTAGGTTTTGGGTACGTTCAAACAAATCAAAATAAAGGTCATAGATTGAGCGCCGCTAAAGCATTTCTACATCCGCATAAAAGAAGGAAGAATCTACATATACTTACTGAAGCTAGAGTAACAAAAGTTGTTATAGAACCACAAAATAAAAGAGCATACGCTGTAGAATATCTTAAAAATCACATTAAACAGACTGTACGATGCCGAAGAGAGATAATTTTATCCGCTGGACCCATTGCTTCTCCTCAATTACTTATGCTATCCGGTATAGGACCTCGAGAGCATTTACAATCATTAGGAATTCCAGTAATTACAGATTTGAAAGTTGGAAAAACTCTTTATGATCATATTGCTTTTCCGGGGGTTGTATTTAAATTAAATTACAATAACGCTAGCTTACTAGAGTCAAAGGTAGCCACATTACCAAATCTCATGCAGTGGATTCAATTTGGAGATGGGCTTATGACAACGCCTGGTTTAGTGGAGGCTGTGGGGTACTTAAAGACTACAGTGTCACAAGATCGAGATCAAATACCAGACGTAGAATTACTTAACTTAGGAGGTTCAATAACTTCGGACTCAGGTGGTGCTTTCAGAAAAAGTTGGAAAATTTCAGACAAAACTTACTTAACTGCCTTTAGCCATCTTCATGATTGTGATACGTGGTCTGCTATACCCATTTTGCTTCATCCAAAATCTAAAGGCTGCCTTGAACTTCGAGATAATAATCCATTTTCCCATCCGAAATTATTCGGGAATTATTTTACAGATCCAAAAGATATGGAAACACTTAAGGAAGCTATTAAATTCATCATTAAATTAGGAGAATCTGAACCTTTTAAAAAGTACGATGCCCACTTATATTTACCACAGTATTCCTCTTGCGCGAACCATGTTCCTGGATCAGATCATTACTGGGAATGTGCTGTAAAAACAATGATAGTGTCTCTTCAGCATCACGTAGGTACCTGTAAAATGGGTCCACCTAATGATCCTGACGCTGTAGTTGATCCTGAATTAAGAGTGTACGGTGTAGATGGTTTAAGAGTTGTAGATGTCAGCGTTCTTCCCCGAACAATTAGTGGACATATGAATGCTCCTGCAGTCATGATAGGTGAAAAAGGAGCAGATATGATTAAAAAAGTTTGGTCGAATGTTGTTGCGTGATATTTTATGGTAAAGTAATTAGGTATGTAATAAATTATTTAAAATACATAATTCGTTTGATTATAATTATATTATCATCGTCATCAGTAGTTATATATGAATCTGTCCAAAAGAATATCAATGAAAATTTAAACCGAAACGTATTGATTCTTAAAAAACTTAACCGGATAGTATGGGCCATTGAAACTCATAGATACCTACAACTAACTTCAAACAAAAGACTACAGATGCATCATCATTGCTTTCAGCAAAAAAGTTTGGATTCATCTGTATTTTGGAGGCGGTTGACATACATAATATTCAAGTAGACGAACACTTATTACATTTGATTAGATTTCAGCACTTTTATATTAACTTTACCCTATGAGCTTCAATAAGTTCATACGTAGTAAGTAGTGGTAAATATGCGAAAAGCCAAAAACAACTTGTGTATGATAACTGGTACTATTCTACTCACACATATCCAATCATCTCGTTTATACCAAGACGCAAAATACCCACAACGGGTGTAACTGCGACGAACTGGAAGGGGCTAAGATGATCAAACCACCTGCCTAGTTTTACAATTAGGCAAATTCTCCCTTCACAGGAGAGATATATGTCCAAGAGAAGATGAAGTTGGGCTTCATCTTTTTCAGCCCGTGAAAGTTCAGTTTGGGTTAAAATCCATATCCAGACGGTATTTTAAACGTTGAAATATTGTATAAAAATAATTATTTTTTAATATTTTTTCCCGGAATGGCTAAATGTGGTTTTATTTGAAGGTTTTTTTATGAGATACGATGACAAATGAGCGCACAGTCCACCTTATGGTAAGAGGTTGCTGTGGCCCGTAGACATCAACATCTATCCTCAATTACGAATCAAAATGCAGATGCGTTGTGTGAAACTCGTGAGAATTAAGATGGAATGCCTTATTTCCAGTAAAAAGGGTCTCCGGTTCTCTACACTGGCCATACGAAACACAGCAGCATTAAGCTACTATTTCACGCTGGTATTCTGTGAGAGCGTGATCCTTCCCCGGTCGAGCCGACCCATTCGTGCTACAACTATACTACTAAAATAACTGCAGCTTGGCTCTACCACGTAAAAGTTATAAAAAATCAAGTCATCGTTTGTTTCAATTATAATTCTGATGTAAGTTTAGTGTAAGCGAATAGGGTTTAATGCTGGGTCATTTTGCTAAGAATAAAATTAATGGATCTTCTATACAAAGTTCCATTAGCTTTCAACCCTCCACACTCAAATTCTGATTAACGTTCATGACCTGGTCCGCTTAATTTCGCTATTTTACAACTCTTTAGATTTATGCGTTTTGCCAGTGTGTTACAGTATCATAACTTCTAGAATTTTTTATCCAAATTAGATTTAAAATTCTGCCATACTCTGCTCATTCATTTTTAATAAGGCTTCGCAATATTTTTCAGACTAAAAGTCTAAAAACTTTCGAATAGTAGTATTTGTGCAGTAACAGTTTCATTAAACATATTTTAATATTTTTCAAGACTATTATTTTTTATAATTTTCAGATATGCAGGTGTCCTCATATTTTCTTTTGCTGTTGTAAGTCAGCATTTAAAAATGCAATTAACTATTTAGTTGGTGCCGTCAGGGCTCGTATACGAGTTGCTCGTATACTGTGAAATTTACAGCTACTAGAACTCTTCTTAGTTTTGATATAAATTATAATGGAAACGTACAATTAAATTTAATAAAGTTTAAAATAAACTTTAAGTGGGTGATGAACTGGGCATGCCTATTAATTATACTGTAAATCAGTGCATTTGCTTTATTTTCTAACATTAGCTCTTAAGTAGCACAGACTGCTCTCTGACACAGAGCTCTTTCTTAATTAAAAATATTTGTCACTGAGGCTAAGCTTTGTAGGCGGAATTACCGTAACAGCTGATTACAGTAACAGCTTTTTTAGTTTTATTTCTTTCTGTCACTAGATTAAGCGTTTTATGATCGTGGGACGGGATAGGATTTTAGGTTCTAAGTGAATCCATTCATTCTTGTAAAATCTTTTGGATTTAGTATAGTGCTTCATACGTTGAAAATAGTATTATGTAGTATTATTAGGTACTAGAAATAATATATAAAATTTTAAAAATAATTGACATCTATTTTGGAGTCTTTATAGGAACGAAGAACTTTACTGAAAAAAAAAGAACGAAGCTAATGAGGTCGCCAATCTAACAGCTGTATCATTTATATTTCCAAAAACAAATATTGTTAAATCTATGTAAAAAAGTGGGGGATCTATTTATTTACACATATTTTTCATTTTTACTCCTTTTAATGGAGCATAAGAAATACATACAATCATAAAAATAGGTATGTCTGTGTTGCGTACAAAGTGGGCGAAGTTATAAATTGAAATTTATTATATAATTATAAAAATAGACACAAAATGCATCAAAGTTGTAAATAAAAGGGCTATGCTCTGCCCTTATAATTCAAATAAAATAAAAAAATATAATATTTATATAGCATTAAAATTGCATTGAAATCCAAGACGAGAAGACTACGCTTGCTTCGCTTCGCTGAGCGGACTCCACAAAATAATAATACAAAGAGCTAGAAGCATAAAAATGAATCTGCATTGTTAACACTAGCACCAAGTTCTCACAGAATACCAGCGTAAAATAGCAATTTTACGGTGGTATTCTGTCAGAGCGTGGTCCTATTGCGATCAAGGCAACCCATTCGTGCTACAACCTTAATATAGCTGAAACATGACTCTACCACGTAAAAATATATGTGTTAAATTTCATCGAAATCAGACAATTAGATTCAGAGGAGATAACAATTAAATGAATCGGAGTCAGTAGTAATATGGCTACGTTCGCTTGCCTTCATTCAGCGAGTCCAGTCACAACAACGCAACGTAGCGCTGTGCTAGACACATAAAATTAATCATACATATTACGTAAATTATCCGTGCTAAGTTTCATCGAAATTGCAAAATTAGTTCAGAAATAAGTTTTTCAATAATGTGAATTATCTGCCAAAATATTCATAAATAAGTTGATTTTTGCTAGCGTAATTATTATAAACTTTCTTAAAAGTTTGCTTGTATAGATAAGTATAGTTACTTTTGCGAAAGGGATCGTTTGAGATTTAAAAAAACCTCCATAAAGAGACTTGTCTAAGGTGGCAATCTCTGCGCCTACTTCGCATACATAAGTAAAATATGAACGCGTAACCTTTCTCATTCATAAGATGCTACCGAAATAAAATAATAAAGGTTGGGCGAACGTGTACGGCATATGAGATGTGAGTCGTCTGAGTTTTCGCGTTGCAATATCTTATCAGTTTTCTTTAATTTACTTTATATTTTTACATTTACAAAGTTGCAAATTTTATTCAATTGTTGTTATGTTTTTCTTTCTAAATCGTATAATGTATATATGTACATTGAAATAATTTTTAATAATATATTGATTTAATGATTTCATAACATCAATAATATGCTATAGTTTCTCGCAATTATAAATGCTATAATTTAGTAAATGACAGTACTTTCTTATATGGGTGACAAACGAGCGCATAGTCTACCAATTGGATGTTGTGGCTCATAGACATTTAAATCTATCTTTAACTAAGAGTTAAATGAGTTGTCACCTTAACTATCCATCACTAAGACGGAATGCCTTATTTACATTAACATGTGTCTCGGGTTCTCTATACGAAATACAGCTTTCAAGCTGCTATTTTACGCTGGTATTCTGTGTGATTGTGTTCCCTCCCCGGTCGTGCTGATCCATTCGGCTACAACCATAATATAGCTACAGGATGGCTCTACCACGTATGGTATGGTACATATATTAATCATATTATTTATAAAACTTTTAACGTGCTGTAAATAAATATTTTGTTTACATTGAGCTTAAATAATATTTTTATACTAAATAAATTAATACAAATTAAAAGTTCATGTTTTATGAAATACAAACGAAGCCTTGAATATTATGTACGCCTACTGATGTCTCAAAGTACACAGAGGCAGAACTGGTATACTTATTATGCACGTATCAGAAACCCTTACCAATAGACTTACGATAACTACTCACATTAGAGTTTCGCCGTTCGCTAACATAATTTAAATTAAATGATGATAATACAAAAATAAATTTAAGACTGTAACTTATCCTTGATATCGGATACGTAAAACATACTTGTAAAGAATCCGCTAAAACCCTTAAAATTTATTCTGTCAGATTATCCTAATGTGTCACAGCATAGTAGTTTTGTCATAGATGAGATAAAAAATGATGAAAATTACGAGATATTTACTAACATATTTTAATAATAATAAACACATAAGTATTTTTGCCTTTTCCATTGTCCATACCATCTTACGTCTCAAAACCTTCGGCTCGGATCTGATTAATTATTATAAAAATTACATAATGCAGAAAATATATGGTATAAGATATTAAATCGTGTGGCCTAAAAGCTTTATATGTATGGTATCGTGGTTCAAATAATTTAGTCGTACTTTTGACTTGTTAGATTTATAGATTTTCTAAAACAATATTGCGTTTTTTGACTATTGTTCTATGATATAATAATAATGAAGAACTTCGTATTTTTCACGATAAAGATGAACCGTAGTCGAGAAAATGAAGTAAAGTCGGGTTTGTTCAATGAATGGGCGGGAAGCGCAGTCGCCCACGCTCCGTCGAGCGCGCGAACGTTAGGAACGTATCCGCGACATTTACTGAACAAGTAAATCCTTCAAAGTTAAAAAGTCATACAAAAATTTACTTTTTACGCATAACGAAAATAACCCTAAATTCAATATTAAAGTGCAAATACTCTGGAACGAATGCTGTTTTTAATAAAAGTTTAATTTAGTGAATTCAAGTAGTGAATTTTAAAAACATTTATATTAAAATTATTTTATAGTAAGTACAAAAAATATATAAGATATATTCAATTATTTGGAATAAGTTAAATTGGTCGTAATTTTTTTAAATACTTGTTGCAATTTTTTATGAGTAAATATAGTTTAGTTTAATCAAAAATCAAAAGTTAATTTAAAATAACTGCGCACTAGTTCTCTTTATTTTTTTTTGTATCTGAGAAAAAGTTTCTTAACTTTATTTAAAGCAGAAAATTGTTCAACCAATGCTTAAATAAAATAACTACTAATATAGCCTTTAAATACATTACTACATCTGATCAAAAATATTTTTTTTAAATTGTGTTGCATATCACGATTTCCAACCTAAATTGAAAAGTCCATGCATCGCCAATAAAATGTCATTTATTTATTATTAGTTTACAAATTAACGTTATGCACGTAACGTTTCGTTAACTTTGACTGTTATCGATACAAAGGCGAGAATTTTCAAAAATTTCTAATAGATGATGATTCTAATAGATGCTCTTAATGATTAAAAGAAACATTTGAATGTTAAACAATGAAGTTTTAACTTTACAGATAATTTTCTTTTATATTTTGCTTTTTATTTATGTGTAACATATTAAAGTAAAAAATCTGTAAATGGGTCGAATAAATATTAAAACAATAAATAAAGTACAGACGATTTCCTGCGAAAAATTATCGATATCAAATATGAGGAGACATTTATAACCCGAATAAATCAAATCGTATATCTTCGGGAAATGTTTTATTTTTAGGCTGAAAGTTATTTACTTATATTTATTTGCCGAAATCCGATTCAAAAAGGTATGGGAAATTGTTTAGTTCCTACAATTTAGCTGCAAACAAAGATAACTACTACCGACGCGGTATGAATAAAAGATTAGAACTAAAGTGCGTAGGTATAGGACAGTGAGAAATAAATGTTCACAGAAGTACCTATATATTTTTATGTTCATATTTTATATAATAAGTTACGGAACTCAGGACTGCAAATCATCGTTTAATATTCTCTCAGTCCAATTTCGAGATTCTAAAAAGTCGAAAACCCCCAAAGTAATAAAATGAAAGGCTTTTAGTTGACTACTTAATAGGCAAATACATTTGCACTACAAAAATTTTTTTCTGCATTATGAGTGACGTACATATTAATAATTTAAAAATCTATGACATATTCGTAGTATAACGGCTTAACCGTAAGGGGCTACTTGTTTTATGTCAATGTTTTGCTTGGAACATGACACATTCAGAGCCTAGAAAGACGTGAGATACGACATAAATGTACGACCTATGACCCGCGTCTCTATTGCCTATTTAATGCGCGTAAAATAGTAACGTTACAGGGCTGCACTAAAAGTATTGGGAATGGAATATTTCCACTGTTACTGTCATATTAAAATCTTTTTAATTGAAAACTCCTTGGTTTTAAAAATCGAATACCATTTATTTATTTAAAAAAAGATTCTTGGTCTTGTCACAAGGTTTTGTCAAACTTGTTTAGTCGTTGAGAAAATGGAATTGACTCGAGAAAATTCAAGAGCGATGATTTATTATGACTTTCGAAGTGGTTTAACACAAAAACAGTGTGTTGACCGGATGATTTCTGCATTTGGTGATGAAGCCCCATCCAAAAACCACAATTTATCGCTGGTTTGCTGAATTTCAACGTGGACGTGTCAAGCTCAGTGATGATCCCTGTCAAGGTCGTCATAAAACTGCAGTCACCCAAGAAAACGTAGATGTTGTGCGTAAGCTGATTGAGGAAGATCGACATGTGACATACCGCGAAATTCAGGCAACTTTAGACATTGGCATGTGTCAAATACATATAATCTTGCATGAACAATAAGGTGTAAAAAAGTTGTTTTCCCGATGGATACCGCATTCGCTCTGTGAAAAGCAAAAAGCGGCTCGCGTTACTTGGTGCGTCAGAACTCTTGAAAGATTCCACGCAGGATCCTCGAATACTGTATACAATATCATATCAGGTGACGAATCCTGGATATATGCGTACGAACCCGAAACAAAAAACCAGTCACGAGTTTGGGTGTTCGAAAATGAGTTAAAGCCAACAAAAATTGTTCGTTCACGAAGTGTTGCAAAAAAAATGGTAGCCACGTTTGTCTCCAAAACCGGCCATGTTACGACTATTCCTCTTAAGGGACAAAGAACGGATAATGCAGAATATTATGCTAGCATTTGTTTGCCACAGGTCGTTTCTGAACTCCGTAAAGAGAACTGCAACCGCCGCATCATCCTCCATCACGACAATGCGGGTTCTCACACCGCACACAGAACAAAAGAGTTTTTAGAGCAAGAAAACATAGAATTACTAGACCATCCGCCGTACAGCCCCGACCTAAGCCCTAATGATTTCTATACTTTCCCTAAAATAAAGAATAAGTTGCGTGGACAGAGATTTTCATCACCTGAAGAAGCTGTGAACGCTTACAAAACGGCCATTTTGGAGACCCCAACTTCCGAGTGGAATGGTTGCTTCAATGATTGGTTCCATCGTATGGAAAAATGTGTCAAATTTCGCGGAGAATACTTCGAAAAGCAATAAATATATTTTTAAATAGTAATGTTGTGTCACTTCCTTGATTCCCGAAATTTTCAGTGCCGCCTTCGTAAATCGAAATTGCCAAGTATATTACCAACGAGTTCACGATGATTGCTTTCGAAGTTGCGAGCGATAGTCAATTATTCTAAATAAATCTTGCATTCAAAAGTTGTGTTGTTAAAATTGAAAGAGTCATTAAGGAAATAGTTAAAAGTTTCTTTTAATAATTTATCGATTTTCAAATAATAGATAAGAGGTACAACGAGCGTTGTACCTACCCAGATGGAATCCTAGCCAGAAACATAAACATTTAACCAAGGGCAACAGATTTATTAATAAACTGTTAGTATCGGTTCCGTAATACAAGTTGTTATAAAAATAATAGGTAAAAATTATAATAATCTGATCATATAAATAAACTGTTTTGACATAATTATACCAAAGTAAATTTAAAACTTTAAATTATTTTTCAATTAAAAAAAATCTAATTCTAACTTTGTACTTAGAACAAGATTAAACTGGATCAAAATGTGATAAACTGTTTTCTTTTGTGAATGTTCTTCAAATTATATTTAGATTGTTTATGAAATCATTAGTGTTAAAAAATAATAAAAATATTTTCACTTGCAATTCAATAACTGAAGTGTTAATGATTCGATGATTTTGCATATAATTATCTAACTGAAAAAGACTAAGCAAGAATTCAGTAGTAAGTATGGTTCGAAGCAATAGTTGATACAAGTTGAAGTGCAAGAGATTTCAAAATGGCGGCACGAGGGACCAAGCGGATGTTGTCGATTTTATTTAGCACACTGCTGTTGGGACGTGCTATTGCAGGTAAGAAATCTTATTTACTTTACGCTATAGGATACCTAAATTTAACAGGAAGGTATTTTTTTAACTAGTTGTTTAAGTATAGAATCGAGCGTTACTTTTCAAAAAATCCATTATATTAAAGATGTAAAAATTAATTAGCTAAGATCCGTAGACTAAGCTAGCTAAAGCTTAGCAGTCAGCTTCCGCAGAGTCTACTTTACCTGAGGATATTTATACGTGGTAAAGTCATGCTGCAGTTATATCAGTAGTATAGTTGTAGCACGAATGGGTCGGCTCGAACGGGGAAGGACCACGCCCTCACAAAATACCAGCGTAAAATTGTAGCTTAATGCTGCTGTGTTTCCTGTGGTGAGTGTCGAAAACCGGAGACCCTTTTTAATGGAAACGAGGCAGAGCGCTGCGAACATTTCAAGTGATGATAAAATCGTACTCATCTTCTTGTTTACTTAACAGGTGTTTCTTTCTTGCTTATTTTACAGTCCGATTAGGTGCACTGCTGGAAGTACAGAGTAACGAAAAGCCGAAAACAATGTTGTTGTTATAAATGATTGTAGATGCATATGTGTACGTGTACGAGTGCGTGTTATTACAAAAAGTTGAACATGTTTTTGGCTTGGATTCGGCATCACGATTGCTTTTTTTAATATGCGCAGCTATTTTTTTTTTGTTGTTGCTTTGAGTACCTTATAATGAATATTAAATATTTAAGCAATTAGATGAAGAAAAAGATTAAACGTTAAAAATTCAAAATTATTTATTATGGAGGCGTTTTTATTTTAGTTATTTATGTTGGAGCTGTGTGTTCCCTAGAAACATTCAGATGAGGACGTAGAGCCATTAATCGTGTAGGTCATGAAATAAGACATAAACGTTCGAGTTACGACTTCGCTCGATTCTATTGACCATATAATGTTTCATCACCTTGATTCACGATGTGATTGCGTTTGGGTTTCTGATTGAAATGGAATATAATCAAATCTTTAAAAGTTTTTTTTATCTGAAACGTGTATCTGTATTCTACAGGTTTCTTATTTTGAACGAATAGCTTTGGGTTCATAATTACTTACAATTTTATAATAATTTTTTTATGTAATCTATTTATATAATATACAAATCGTTTTACAACACGTTTAATTTTAACTCATTTTAACGTTTCGATATACATTTTTGAAATTTGAGAATATGCCAATAATTGGAAAGAAACGAGCCCACACTAGGTTTCTTTTATTGTATTTTGTCTAAAGCATCTTTGGCTAGATGTCTCAACATCTATGTGTTGACTTTTGATGCTGACTTTTTATAGAAGGAAGTTAGATAAAGGAGCAGTAAGTGGATGCTGTGTCAAATCTTTCATCTTTCATCGACCGGAATCAGAATGCAGAATCGTTGCTACCCAAGCGGACTAAAATAAAGTACTTCGTACTACTTAAAAAATATTTTCCGGATTGAGACACTCACCCTACAAAAGATAGCAGCATTGTGCTTTTTTTGTACGAGTTTATTAATGTAATTTGTCCAATTATTTTTGATCATCAGTAAAACAAACAAACATTTTATTGATAAATGCTAATTATGTTGTTTTCCGTAGAAATCCAGTGTATGTTATTGCAATTATCGTTCGAACACATAAAATTTGTACGTAAATATATCTTCGTATTCAGTTAAAAAAGGAGCGACATTTATTGCGACCATAAATCAAAACAGCTTGTATGTTGAAAAAATAAAATGAATTTACGCTAAGGTTCTATTCCACTGAACTCCGTATATCAAATAGATGGAAATATTTGTGTCCCTAAAAAGTAATTAAAAATATCATATAATTTTTTTAACATTTTAACATTATTAATTTAAATGCTACAATGTTATGATAACTACAAATTTTTACAAGTACAATTTTTATATAATTAATATGAGTATGAACTTAGTTTAACATTACTAAGAACAAATTTTTGTTATTTTTGGTTAGGTTCTTAGAAATAAACAGAAACTCCGAACTTGGACTCGGAGTACAGGGTAATAAAATTTCACATAAAAACGTTTTTATTTGATATGTTGTTATAGATTGGATCAATTTGAATAAATTTAATCCGTACGAATTCTATTTAGATACTTTTCTAATGTTATTAGGACTTCTTTAGAACGAGCACGGAATGGAAAAGGGTGAACCGGCATCCATTGACTACCTTCATAGTTTTTTTTATAGGATAGGCTGACAAACGAGCACACAGTCCACCTGATGGTAAGTGGTTGCTGTGGCCCATAGACATCTACAACTATCCCCGATTACGAGTCAAAATGTAGATGCGTTGTCACCCGTGAGGACTAAGATGGTATACCAGGTTTCCAGTATAAAGGGTCTCCGGTTCTCTACAGTCACCATATGAAACACAGCAGCATTAAGCTACTATTTTATGCATAGAATACTATAATAGACGATAGAATAGCTATAAAGATATTAATAGTTACTTTGCAACAGACCGCTTAATGAAATAAAATGATGTGTTTTCCCTAATTTGTTTGAAGATCACCTCCCACCCTCCCTCAATTGCGTGCACTAATCTCGTCACCACTAATCCCAGCACCACTACTCCCAACACCACTATTCTAGGAAAGACACACCATCGACGATAATACGACACGTGTTTCGCTTCTCCGCGAGGCACCGCTAAGATTCATTTCACATTTTAAGATTAATGATAAGATTTTACGCTGGAATTCTGGTATTCGGTTCGATCGGAAAGGACCACGCTCGTGAGAGCCGACCCATTCGTGCTACATCTATACAACCAATATAACTGCAGCATGGCTCTACCACGTATAAAATCAAGTCATCACTCCATCTAATGAGGATTCGCTCAATAATGCACTGCCACTTAAGAACGTTTCTTCTCGTCAGTTGTCATTTCTTCGAGCCTATTCCCGTTTCAGCTTACTAATCACTGGGCTATGTCATTTACTCTTATTCTAAATGCAGATACTACTTCTTATACTACCTATTTCACCTCGTTGTGGATGTTATCACGCAGAAGAACACGGATTATAGCTTTCTTCATTGCTCGCTGAGTAACTATGAGCTCCTTCATACGGTAAATAGTGAAGGCCCACGTTTCGGTTCCGTTAGCCATCACTGACCTCATGCACTGGTTGTACACTTGCATGTCAAGGTTTTGAGGTATAAACGACAAGAAGATTTGTCGCAGTTACCTAAATGTGGCCTAGCCGCAATGAATTTTTAGGTTGAACACTTGGTCAAAGTTGGATTTATCTAATCAGATAATTTGTCCTAGATACACATATTCGTCAACAACTTCGAATGTAGCGTTCCCAACAACTACCGGTATATGACTTTATGCATGATTTTTGTCTTATCCATATTCACTTTTTTTAAATGGGGAAATTCCTACGCATACCCGCCTCGCGGGGGCAATGACGGGTTATGTCGGACTTGCACCAAGGTGTTCCACCTCAGCAACAAATTGGCAAGTCACCAGCGTCGGCTGCTCCTTGGCAGTGTACCGTACGGGGGAGCTATCTTATAACCTACCCGTACGGTACTTCCAGTTCATGTTCTGATTTTGTACTCAAATCGACATCGTAGCGTTATTATAAAAATAATTCAGCACCTGAACATAATGATGTTCAACTTAAAACTGCCGCATATCCATTCTTCATATACGCCAGACATTATATAATAAAACACCATCTTTATACTTCCTGCTAAACACTGGCATTTGTTTGACTGTTGGAGATCATATTTTCAATCATATGTATTTTCAAATTATACAACTAGATAGAGCTCGTAGATCTAATAAAAAGTTAAAATTTACTCTTATTAAAATATTATATACTCTAACAGATCCAGAAGAATCTCATTGGTACTGAAGGACATGGATCAGGTTCATACGTCTACGACAGCTACAGCAACCATTCCTTTTTAATTACGACGCGTATTAAAAATTATATTTATCAATTAAAATCACCAAATCTTCCTTCAAAAGTAAAGGGAACATCAAAATGGGAAAATTTGGAAGTAAAAGAAGTGATAGGGACCTGCGCAAGCTGTTTTGTACAACAGTAGATGTGTGGTGGCATTATACGCTTATATGCACGTGGGTACGAATGTACATTATGAAGTAGGAAATTTATATTGAGATACGTGAATTTATTGGATCAGCCTTCTTTTTTTTCTACAACTAAACTCTTCTTGAAAGCAAGAGTAAGGATATTGTTAAAAGTTGGGTTTATAGCTATTGTAAATGTCAATCAATTTTACGACATCCGATTTGATCTGATATTTCGCCTCGCCATAAGCTTTCAGTTTTTACTTCATCTGAGAACTAGCTAATAAACTGAATGCATTTTAAGTTTTAACTTTATGGCGAAACTTTGTTAATATTTATATAAAAATATTTGAAGAAAAAGTTCACTGTAGTCCATTCGCGTTAAGAAAATAGTGAGTCATCGTTGTCCGCCGGCCTGGCCACGCCCCCAGCCAATTAAAGTGCAAGAAATTATAAAGTCGGGAGTTCACAGTGACCAGTTGAATTCAGGCCTTCGAACAAAACGGTTGTGTATTTTGCGTGTTACTCGTTCAACATGCACTTTTGAAAAAATAAAAACCAACAACCAGCTGGAACAAGCAGCAAATTTAATAATAGATTGGCTGCAAAGCAAAGGCAAATCCATGGACATGACTTATTTAAAAAAAGAATTATTAAGGAAAGTTGCCGAAATCACCCAACAATATAATAAATATTTAATAGATGAGACTGCCAAAAGTAATGGCATTACAATTCTTCGCCGACCGCCTTCCGCCTATCCAATTTTGGTTTGGGCCCAAATAAAAAATTATGTTGGTGCCGATAAATAACTCCAAGTTCAAAATGAGTGACATAAAAAGTTATTAGATGACGCAATAGCATTAATAGACGCTATTCGTTGGAAGAAGTGCTACGACCACGTGATACGCGAAGAAAATACCATGGATGACATCATGGAACTTGCAGAACACTTCTTCACAATTACTTTCACTATTATTTATTAATTTCTTTCATAATAAATGTAACTGGATAGCGATACTGATTAGTGATTTAAGTAATTTTAAGAAAATTTCTTTTCCATTAAACTTAATTAAATGTTTGAAAAAAAATTTTACTCCACTGTGAATACACCTTTACCTATAGGTAGTTGCACTGATGACTCTATTTTCTTAACGTGAACGGACTATAGTTAAATTATTAACATTTTTACTTAATTTCAAATTACTGTTTTATTAAAAAATCTAGTACCAACGTAAAAAATACTGTCTGACTACGATCTAAACCAATGTCGAGGGTAAACAAATCGGTCTTAATACATTTTGGACTTTAACTAACTTTCCTAGGCAGAACTAGTTCAAAATGAAATTGTATTCTGCAGATAAAATTAGTTTTTATCAACTACGACGTTTACTCGTACTCTGTTGTAATTTTTTATTTTCATAAATTTCTTCTTTTTTAAATGCAAATTAAATATAGAAGAAAATAATGATATAATGTTAAAAATATCTTAAACATACTTTTGATTTTAATAGTCTTTTATTTCTGTCTGAACCTATTTTAAAGTATTGGAATTGTAGATGTAGAATAAATTTAGCTTCAAAACTTTTCGGAGAGCGTTTGATATATTTTGATAAGATAATAATAATGTTGCAAGCCATAATTAATGCCACTAGCGCCGTCTAGTATCGAGTAGCAGAACTTGGAGAGCTTTCTAGAAAATTCCATCTTAGAACTTTCCCACTAGCACCACCTAGTATTGAATAACAGAACTAGAAGATAACTTTCTACGCTTAGTCGGCTAGGACCGGTATGTGCTCGAACATTCTAGATATTTCAGAGGAAAAGGCCTATATAAGGCCAGTGGCAATTTCGGTAATTCAATCGGCAGTTTTTATTGTTACGAACCCCAATCTCGTAACAATTGTTGTCAGAAGTGGGATATAATCATACCGATTTTACCTAAGGACGACACGGAGGGAGTCGTACGGACACGAAGTCAACGCTAGCAGGAGACGGACCAGACACGATTTGGTGGTGGCAGACGTCAGAGGGCCAGCTGCCGGCCACGAAGGCCGCCCCGTCAGCAGCTCCTACATCTGCAGCACCTGACTTAGGTGCTCTGACAATGATGCTGCAGGAACAGCCCCACCCGTTAGTTGGAAGAGCAGCTGCAGCGCGGATAGGAGGACTAGGCTCGTCGGTTGGAAGATCAGCAGGCAAACAGGCCCACTGACAGGAGGAACAGGCCCGTTGGTTGAAAGAACAGCAGGAGGAACAGACCCACCGGCAGGAGGAACAGGCCCGGCGGTTGGAAGATCAGCTGCAGTGCAGAGATGAGGAAAACAGGCCCGTCGGTTGGAAGAGTTGATGCTCCTCATGAAGGTCCTTCACACTACCTTCGTGAAAAAGATAAGGGAGATGAAGGATAGGGTTGCTCGACATGACAACCGCCTGTCAGAAGCTAAAACCTGAATCGACCAAGTGAGCAATCGAGTGGACAACGTGATGGCTGACGTGAAGAAAACGCTAGACGACCTCAAACTTTGGGATGGAATTACAGCTCCTGCAGTAGCTACAAAACCTCTCAAATCCACGTAGTGACGTGGATTCAAAATGCCGACGTTCGACGGGACTTCTTCCTAGTCGGCCTACAAAATCCAGTTCAAGGCTGTCATGGAGGTGGAGAACCTAGTTTGAGAAGCAAAATGGTCTGTACCTGCGCTCATTGATGCGAAACTGGTTGAACCTGGACATTCATCGACGGTTTCCGCGACTTTGAAGTCAGAGCTGATGTGAGGCTCGGGCCTCACGAGACGGTTAAGGACACCTTGACCCATGCATTGTTCCCATTGCGTCAAGGAGGTTGCAGTAACTACAGTTGACGATCGCAATATAGGATACAGCTCTAGGTGGTATGGCTGTGGGGAAAAGGGCCATCTTCGATCCAGCTAACCTAAGCAAACTGTAGAAAGGGAAGGTGATCGATCTCAAGTGGAGAGTGCGGCTAACAGCACCGCCCAGCAGCAGCAGAGAAACGAGTAAAAGTCAGGGCTGTGGGGCGAGTGCTGAATGATGTGAAAAATAGTCTCGTGTTTCAGAAATCGTTACTGTCTTATCTATCAATATAATCCGGAAAATAAAAGGCAATCATCTGTATGGGTCTACTCTGAAGGACAGTTACCAACAAAACTGCAAAGCTCTCGCAACGTCGGCAAAAAAATGGTGGCTAGTTTTTTTTTTTTCGCGGAGCGGACATTTGTCGATGTCAATACTGAAAATTTGTAGCTCAGTCAACTCTGAATGGTATACTACAGTTGCATTACCCCATGCTTTTCTAGATATGCGAAAGAGAAGACCAAAGACTGGGCTTCGGGGAATCATGCTGCATCACGATAACGCCTCTTAACAAACCTCCCTTAGAACAAAAACATTTGTTGAGGAATTTCGTGTTGAAACTCTAAGTCACCCACCCTACAGCTCTGACTTAGCTCGTAGTGTTTTCTATTGGTTCCCAAGAGTCAAATAAAAAAGGCAAGTTTTTTCAAGCGCCGAAGAAGCTGTGTCTTTTATTCCATAATCACAAGAGAGGTTTTATTCCATGATTGACATGTATGTAATCGAAGGCTAAGCAAAGTTTCCATTTGATACCAAACACTATTTCTAATTATTTTTAACATTTATTTTAAAAAATTGCACAACAAAAAACGCACAGGCCTATTACTATTTTCATACATTTGTACTAATGTATTTTTGAATAGGACATATTTGCGGCTTTACGATATAATCCTCTCAAATGTGTAAGACTTTAGTACAAGGAATGTACCTAGCATTTATTTCATGTCACTTTGCGTGATTGATAGTTTCTTGATTTTTGTTAAATTTACGATATTATTATTTACCTCTATTTCCGGCAAAGTATAAAATTCAGTTATTGTATGGAATATAATTCTTTATTATTCGACTAAAGGATCTCGTACTCACAATGTAATATTACGTTGCATTAGTGCCAAAAAAGATAATAACTATATCTGGGACTCATATGCAGCCGCAGAGATGGTTGAGTTATTAACAAATGTTTATATTGTTAAAAGTCTTAAGTAAGAGATAGAGCAGACTATAATAATACTATAATAATAATGCTGTTAGCCTTTTTGCTTTTACAGATTTATCGTTCTCAGGGCCCATGGCCTTAAGGGCAGCGGGCTGTAAAAGGGTGAATTCAAATCATTCTGCATCTTGCGTAACGATGACTCCAACGACAGTGTACAGTGCACGTGGGTGAGTTGTCTAACGGCCTTCCGAGCAGGCGGTGACGGGCCCCGGCTCAGGCTTAGCACGCACTGCGATTAAACGCGATCGGTTGAGAAATAGCTGAAAACGCAAAATCGCATACCAACTGCGGCTGGAGTTTTGCTTAATTTTATTTTAGTACCACCATGGATTTCGAGCAAGTAGGGAGTGTTGTGGCTTTGGCTTTTAAATTAAAAAATAGAAAACGTTAACAACGGCGCTGCCATAAGTACTGGGTACATCCACTAACAGATAAAACACATCTGAAAGGATACTATTGCTACTAATTAGTACCGCAAAAAACGACTGTCCTCTGCGCTCGTCTAGTCGAAACCGTATGCGGTTAACCGCAGTGCGTGCGTCCCTTATCCTACAGTGTTTGTAGCATAAGGTGAATGTGTAGTGCCTGTGTGTGAGGATCAGTGACATTTGAGTCATCGAAATAGCGGAACTGGGGGTTCGATTATAACTTTACGGGGCCTCTACGGGGCCTACGGAGACTTTCCTTAACATTTGGAGACAGAACATATGTGGTTCCGTTTATCACTAACGGGTTGGGATGTGTTTCGGCCCTCTCAAAGTAGCGCTAAGACATTTCCTTGAAATATTCTGAGACCGTCGGAAGTTGACAATTTCTGTGCAAGTCAGAGTTTCGCTGGTACCACTGCGCTTCGGTGGCTATATAAATGAATCTACGCCTACTATACTACTATCTTTTGGACGATTTTTACACAAATGACTATGAATATCGCGTGCGCGAAAGCTACGTTTGTGAAGGACATGATAGGTCTTACGCAAGCTTTGCAAATGTGGAGCTTGTGTCTTAGGGACAGTTTGCTCTTGATGTTAACTAGGGGGTGGAGGGGAGTAGTGACAAATTTGGCGCGATTGCGAAAAGTGCGAATGTGTTTCGCGGAGGTCATGACGTGGTCAAATGTGACCCCAAGATATTTGGCGGTTTTTTGTCACGAGATCTGACGGTCGAATAGGGTGATCGTGTAGGGATCTGTAACGATAACGGTATGGTCACAGAAGAACTGAGATGATGTGTTCAAAGTCAAGGATCATAGTTAACACACGTTTTGATCATAGTCACACAGGCCTGCGATATTTTTCTCCGAAGCTACAAAATAATAATAAAAAAATTCTATAACGTAAATTTTCTGAAAAAATTAATTTTTTCATTTTTCTTAGTATTACCGCGAATGTAAGCGTTAACTTCCAATTTCTTTGATAACGGTTCATGCTAGTAGTATTGATGACATTTAAATATTCATCTAATCTCATTAGTCATTGTCTGTCGTGATCAAAGTTACATTTCCTGTTATTGACTTCATATTGACTTCTTTCCTCAGAATCTTGGTGCCGTAAGTAAAGAAACAGGATGGGCACTTTCACCAAGATATTAAGGTTTTGGAGAACAGACACCAAGGTACATTGGACGCAAGCATGGATGTTGTAGAGAAATGAACCGAATAGAAAGCATAAAAAAGATTATACAGGATTTTTGAAGGAAGTAGAAAATTATATCATAATCCTTTTTGATTTACTTAGTTTCTAGCATTGTTTCTAACTAATACTGATGGTTTTATAAGTGAATTACAAAAATTTATTAATTTATCTTTAAGTTTTGTATTTTCTTGAAAATTGTAAAAGAAGTCCACGATATGCATGTCAACAATAAAAATAAACCTCGATGTGCTAGAAATAAACAAAGCGGTATTTTTATTTAACACTCCTAGAATCCCCTGAAATTTAAAAAAACATACATAATTATTGGAAGGAAAAAAGTAAAATTTCGCATGCTTGTGTTATTTTTTGTTCGAATTACACAAAATAAAATATAGAACGTATCCTGAAGAGGTGTTGTGATGGCGCCGTAACAGAATTTATCACCCCATTTTGTCCCGTGTTTCGTAAGAGGTTATTATGGGATGTGCCAGAAAAGTCTTATGGCTTTCGATTGATAGCGGTATATTTATCTAGTTTATGACTGGCAAAAATATGAAGACTGATTACGGACAGCAGCTTGAAAGGTGCCAGACGCCTGATACTACGACCTTGACGGTTCTTTCGGTTTCATTCGCGAAGTTATTGAAATCAAAATACATCCTAATTAAAATAGAGAAGATGGTTGGGTGCTACCATCTGCTTGGGATCCTATAATTAATAAAATAAAATTCCAACCCAAGCATTCAACTTCAAGACTTTAAGATACTATAAGTTCATACTGTGTAGTAGATCGGAACAAAAAATTGTAATTTTAATCTGTAGTTAGCCGTGGTTAACTATGACATTGGGACGTCAAACTCCTGTCTCCACCATGACCATGGGTGCTCTGTAAAGTGCTCGAAACGTCCGGAATATAAAATATCTTAATATACGCGATAAAATCCGTAAAAACTAGTTGCATTGAAATGTGTAGTGTTGGCGTAAACATAAGAAATCATTATTTAACCAAAGATAATAATGGAATACATTGTTTCTTCTGGTCTTCTCCCGTTTTAGCAGAACTTAAAATAATCGTTACACTTGACGCGCGAATTGGCGATATCAGTGCCAGACGTCGTGTAACTTTAATGATGCAATCGATCGCTGGTCTAAAATTTTTATATCTAGCATAAATGAGCAAACGAGTAAATAAACGATCTGTTCTGCATTCATAAAGGACGAAATGTAGTAATTAATAATATAATATATGCATAATAAAAATAGCAGTGTAGTGGCGATGAAAGAATATCAACTACACCATATCGTCCCGTGGGTGTCGTACGAGGCGACTGAGGGAAACTGAAACAGGGATGGGCACCAGCGTGATAATCTCAGTTATAAAAAACAGCGGTTGCAAGCCCGCCTTCTAAGCGTGGCCATTATCGCAAAATCCTCATAGGAGATGAGGCTAATTTGGAGGCCTATATTCAATAGTGGGCTTTTGTAGGTGTAATAGATAATGAACTTCTTATCAACCTTTAGGGTATTTTCAGCATTCATAATAGATATACTTATGAATACTGAAAATACCCTACTTATCTTTGCGTGTATTAGTATAAAAAGTCATCTGAATAATAGAATTTTAAAGAATAAGTTTTTTAAAAGGTCATATATATACTAGCTGGCCAAGCAGACGTTGTTCTAAGTGTTCCGACGACCCTTAGTCCTGTATAAAATTAATATATTCACTATAAAAATATTGACGGTCACTTATCGAGATAAAAACTATCCTATCTCTTAAATTGGAGCAAGCACTACATATTTACAAATGTTCATTGAAATCAGTTTAGAGGTTTAGGAGTTCATCGTGGACAAACAATGTGACACGTAATTTTTATATGTATATATACGTATATATATATATTAGAAATAGATATTATTATAGAATTAGCCTCTGGTTAATGTAATTTTCAATTTAAAATCATATAACTACCTTCAGGAAATAAACTATTTCGTTAATACATTCATTCGTTACATGTTTGAATATATCTTGGATAGCTTACTCCGACAATCGTAACTTATCGCTATGATTGTAGTCACGAGGTAGTATCGTGACTATCATCATTATAAACAAATTAATATGAAATAAAGTTTTACTTTGTGGCTGAGCGTTTGTTCTGTACCAAAACAAAACTTCTACTACTTTTGTTACAATTATTACGTAAATACGTATCCATAGAGACAACCTACAATTCTGCATAGAAAAGGCAAAAAGAGGCAAATCTATTGAAAGATGTTGTGTGTAATTCATGCGTGGAAATAAAAATGTCAAGTGTCTGGTTTCTGATGATGCTAATGTTTAACAAACAAATTAAAATAGTGTCATTAACTCAACATGTTCATCTTTGCTCTCTTTATATTACGCCAAATATGAAAGTAAGTACACTGGTATGTCCTGATTTACTAAAAAAAAGACATACCTATTGTAGTATAATTACGTGTGACGTTACTTTACAAGACATGACGTCTTTAATCTCCAGTAATTTTGTTCGCAATATTAACAACAATGGACATCGATATACTCGTTTTTGTTTAGTTAATAAAATTCAATTAAACAAACACAGTTATTATTCCTTATGAAACTCATCGTAAGTCTAAGGATAATTTGATAGAAATATACCGGCTGAATTAAAGTCGATGATGACCTTTTCACGATATATTTTAAATTATACCGCGATAGTACGAAATTCATTATTCGACTATGTTATTGTTGTAAGATGTCAGATGAATCTTCTATTAAATTTTACTGTTTGAATGAATTTATCGACAACGTTTTTTTGTTTGGCTATCGGCACATCAGTGGAGGTGTCTATGGAATGGAAAAACGGCAACAACCTGGTAAAAGAAAGAAAGTGAGAATAATATATCTTATTTTGAACTACGTTAAACGTCATAGGTATAAAGAAGCAATAAGAGTTTTTTTTTTTCTATTTTAGGACTCTCTCTATGCTGGTTTTTAATTACTGGTTAAATACTCTGAGATGATATTAAAAGACGATACATACATATTATGTATGACAGTCATTGTGACGTGTCGAAGCAAAGATATTTTAAACAGCAATTTTGCTCTGAAAACATAATTTTCATATAATATCATCTGAAGTCTGGAATTTAATTCATCACTGTGTTTTAACATACTGTTTTTATAGGTGGTTATTATTAAATTTTTTTTTCTCTAAGGTAGTTAGTATGAACGAACCTTTTTTGACATTTTTGTAAACGTTGCTCCCATGGTAGGATTTCCTACATATTTATAGTACCCATATTTAAATTTTCAATACAGTGCCACAGATTTAACTCTTATAACTTTAAGCGCTCACTGTAAATTTCACAATACGCGAGCAAATCGAGTTCGATAACGCTAATGAAATTGTTAATTGCAATTTTAAGTGCTGTTTACAATACAATACAATACAATACCCTTTATTGAACACTAAGAAAACAACATAACAAGAAACAAACAACATAAAGAGAAAAACAAAAGGCGGTACAATATGCAATATGCTCGGCGTCGAAGGAAAAATCGTGAGGAAACCTGCATGTCTGAGAAATAAGAAAGAAAATGTTTGAAAGACGTGTGAAGTTCGACAACACGCATAGAGGCGTATGTATACGCTGTAACTTTAAACAGTATAAGTTAATATTAATTTGTGTACGTATTACATCGTCAATGACCAATTTTATCGCGAGGTTCTTTATTGGCGTTCCGTCCCAATGGTATTACTGCTATTACACCGTGTGTGATGTCAGCGTCCCGCAACGCGCTTCGGGTTACACCTTGTTACTGTCACGCAATGTGTTGCTTCATTTAATAAATTGACTTACAGTAATATATTCGCAAAAACACACTGTAGAAACATATATCATATTATCGGTTATATACTAAATATAATTAATAATAAAAATCTTGTTTATATTATGTATATAGGTTTATTTTGCAGTATACGCCAAAATTTGCAAAGAAGGTTCATAATAAGTAATAAAAGCGAATGGTGAAGAAAAATTTATTTAAAAAAAAAACTCAAACATTCTGCCTTATATCTTTCAAATTCTTAATGCGTAGTAGTGCATTGTTTTAACTGAGTACTGGACATAAATATCTATCTCCTACTATTTTATTACGCACGCATGCATTTGTAAGGGTCGCTTAGTTGGAAAAAAAGGTTGTGAATTGAAACGCATACGGAGGAGTGCACGCACGCATAATTGTTGCCCATAAATCACATTTAATTTGGGATAGTATACCATTTCAAATAAAAGTGGAAGCCTTATTCACTCGTATTTTTAAAAACTGCAACAACGGTATATCATTATTTATATATTTTAACTTAAATATAAAACCTCTAAAACTAAAAAAGAACGCAGGCATTTTTGTGGCTCAGTATCGCCACACGGTGCAGGTTCAAACGTTGAAACTTAAACTAATAAAAACGACTCTAAACGCTGCATAGAACATTTTAAATGCTCTAAAACGGGCTGGTATCTGGATGGCAGTAATAATTGCATTTCAGCTGTTGCTGTTGTCCTAGGAAGAACAAGCGTGAAATCCAGTGGGACTTTTTTAAAATATTTATTTATAATATAATATGTTGTACAATTAAATGTATAGAAATAACATGGTAGTGATCATCTCATTTGCAGGAGTTAGTATCAATCATGTACCTTTTAGTAGTAGATATAATAACAAACCACTTAATAAAAATTTTAAACTACGATGGATAAATCCCACATACTTTCTGGGACTTTGTTGTAAAAGAGTTGAGACGTCCTGTGGAGTAATTACTGACTCTTTGTAGTTTAGTAACTGGTATAACTATCGTAGTTCGTGCAAGTTCCTAGTGTTTAAAGAATGTACATCACTCACATGTTTTAAATGTAAATCATAACTTTTATGGTTTTTGTACATACATAAGAATTTCCCAAATATACTGAGACCCAAAGCTAATAATATATTTATTTCCTTAAATTTTCCTAAGAGAACTACTCCGGGCTTAGGTTATAAATTCTTCTTATGGCCTTTTTCTGCAAAACTAAAATAGAATACTTTCTACTATTATTTTAAATGCTATATAGAATTAAGTTTTCTCAAAGACTGCAAAATAAGTTTTAGAATGTACCTTTCGTCAAATACCGCCTACCTATCTACGTTGTCAAGTTTGGAAGACAGGAACATTCAGCATCCCTTAAGTACACTCAAGACAAGGAACGTTCAGTTGCGTTATTTTTGCACCGAAAGAAGCCATTTTCAACGATCCTTAACGTACAATGTCTGTCGACTTCTTAAGAACATGTTCTTAATTTTTATTTTTTAGCATTCACTTTGTGAGAAAAACGAAAGAAAGGTCACGTTCTTCAACAATAAATAATCATAAGCAAAGTCCCGACAAAGGCATTAAATAATATTAACACTTCCTCCGTGAGTATTTATTGTCGAGAGTTGCTTGTGAATTGTTTTCATCAAAAGTTGAAGTTCGTCATCTGTACCAAAACTGGAATTATCACGATATTTTTTGGTGATAAGTTCACTCTTCAATTTATATCCAATATTATCTCCAATTACGCTGCGCATCTTAAAAATGCCTTTGGGAGGGAAGCACCGTGAGGCGTAAGTTGGCATGCAACTACTATAGGGTACATCTTTGATCGTGTTCGTGTTTCTCTCTATGATGAAATACGTGAAGGTCGCCTTTCCACTTTTTTCATTACACATCCTTGTGTTACGATTAACTCGGGCCACCTTCAGCTTTTAAATAACGATTTGTGGTCCGATTTATGCAGAATATGCAGAATTTTTCTCCTTTTTAAAATTTTGCAAAATATTTACATGTTTTACGAATGAATAATTTGAAGGTTTGTTATCCCAATCTCATTTTATAAATAAGAATACAATTGTTATTTATATTCGCAAGAGTCAGTCAACATAAAGGGGAAAATGGTCAGATCAACTTAACAGTTGTCCACTCTTAATATAATTCTTGCTTCTGATGCAGCGAGAGTGCCAGACTAATAGTCACATGAGCTTCACTAATTAAAGTAAATGTGATAGAGTTTATCCATGTATCCTTAGTACATTTCTCTATGTTTATTCTGTACAAAAAGGCTAACATTTCACCCCTGATTCTAGAAGTAGTATGTGCATTATAATCTGTAACAACACACTCCAAATACAATCTCAACGCCACGCTTACTATTATGCTCATGTTGCTCGAAGTATCAACAAATTCTACCAATTTATCTTTAAAGTCAACAGGCATAATAGTAAATACATTTAGGAAAAATAATTGAGTGTTATCAAATTGCATTTTGTAGCATTTAGTTTAAAATTACGCAATGGATACTCAGATATCTCATTTGAAAAAAGATTTGCGCCATAATATGGCTTTATAAAGCTGAATTAAAGTTCGTATTTTTCCAAGAGTAAATAGACCATTTTGAGGAGAAGCCAATATTATGATTGTCTATTTTATTAACAAATTTAAAATCATGTTAAAGAGTGTCTCGTCATCTCCTGCAATCCTAATATCGACATCCTTATAGTGTTATGTAATCAATGGATAGTTTAATACTTTTAAATTTAAATTTTTCCATGTGAACTTTCGACGACTTGTAACATTACATAATTTATTTACCTACCTATTCACTTTTTTTTAAATATAGAATAAGAGTGACAAACGAGCCACAGTCCAGCTGATGGTAAGTGGATGCTGTAGCCCATAGATATCTACATTTATCCTAGATTAAGAATCAGAATGCAGATGTGCTACTACCCCTTAGTACTAAATTAGAATACCTCATTTCCAGTAAAAAACGGTCTCTGGTTCTCTACACTCACTGCACAAAACATAGCAGCATTAAGCTGCTATTTTACGCTGGTATTCCGTTTGACCCATTCGTGCTACAACCATAATATAGCTACAACGTGGCTCTACTACGTAAACATTTAAATTCGTAACATTTATATTACAATTTGGTTGAAATATTCAGCTTTATTAATATCGCATTTAATGTTTTTTTAAGCTTTATTGTACAAAAACTTATTTCTGAGATTAAGTTTTTAGTTATAAATAGAAAGTCATGATGGAAACAATACCTTTCCTGAACAAAGGACATAAACTTAATAATAAAAGAGTTTAACCGCTACATTCCCGCTTACATCAAGGTTGACCTACTTACTTGACATTTGCCTTCTAGTGGCGATATTACACAATGAAACTTAAATATACGGAGAGCAGCATTGAAAGCGCGTGACGTCTGTTACTGCAATCGCCAATCGTGGCGATTATGACAAATCTCCACTTTTAATCATCCCCACCATAGAAGGGGCCCATATTCAGCATCCGATTTTCACGAGCTGAAGAAGAATAAGAATTCAGCCAGCCGAGTAGTTCCAGAAAAATAAAAACATGAAAAAAAAATTAAAAATAAATAAACATTAGTCCTACCTAATATCATCCGTGCCGAGAGCCGTGGTAGCCGAGAGCCGTGGTCGCTCAGATGGTTAGCACTCGCTGTAACTCTCAAAGTACACGATCAACCCGGGTTCGATACCCGCCGTCACTAATGAAATAGCTAGTGCTGATTAACCACGTGCTCAGGAGTGAAGGAAAATTTCGTGTGGAAATCTTAATGTATGAGAAATAAAAAAAAATACTTCGAAGACATAAGAATTTCGCGAACACGCATTGTGGCAGCGCGGCGGGCACTTCCTTGCACGAAAATCCTCTCAGAAATGAGGGGCCAGTGCCCAGCAGTGGAACGTATGTAGGCTGTAATTTTAACATTAACTTTAACTTTTTTAATATCCTCTAATTACTGTTTTCTTTTATTATAAAATCAGAAAAGTCATTTTATTTAAATGATCTCAATTACTAGATAACATAGATAAAATAGTAAATAGATAAAATGATACATGCGATAGTATAAAAGCAGAAATAATATGCGATAGGTACAAAAACGCAGCTTGTGTGGCGAATGTCGAAGCCAGCTGAGTCCTGAGGGATGTCCCATCCTATGACTTTCAAACTTGTTTTTACTTACTAAAACTACAAAGTTATAAAATTCATTGTAATTTAATATTAGTGTCAAAACTTTAGGTTTTCTCACATCATATAGTACTAATTTTGAAAATGAACACAATTCTTCATGTACTGATTTATCTCTCATTATCACCATCACTTATTAAGTTAAGAGTAGTAATAGAAGCGTATGGGCAGTGATGGGTTCGGGATTAGATATAAATAACCTGTTATTATTTGCAGCTATGGGTAAAAGTAGAAACATAGTTTTATTATACTTATTTCTATGGTTTATTTTATGACGTTAATTAATGTAAGAGAAAGCCATTTCATTCTGTCATTTTAATCTCATCTGTGGTTTTCTTGGCTCGTGTTCACAATCTTTATAATATGTATAAATATATATACATACATATACACACACACACACACAAATATATATATATATATATATATATATATATATATATATATATATATATATATATATATATAATTTATAATATGTATAAATACTGATACATAAAAAGGTTAACTTAATTAAATCGAATGACGTTACAAAAATAAAGAGGTTAAAAATAATTAGCTGGGATGCGCGTAATAAATGTTTTAATAACGTGGTTCTTATCTAATTAAGATTTATCTTTAAAATAATGGATTTCCCTAAAGGAATACTTTATTCTATTAATTAACTTAAATATTTGTTAAAAGTTAATGCAAAGGAAAAATATCCATGTAGAAGAAGTTGTTTTTGCGTTTAACACTTGTGTATTTTAAAAGTATGAAACTGAAGCGCTAAATCTTATTAAATAATTCAGTTCAGATATGTAGTTGTAAATATACTACTATACTTCAAGTAGTGTAGTAACAAACTTTTGTAGTAATAAATGTTCTTTCCTTCTTTTAAATATTTTTCTTCCTCGTACAATTTCTCTGTGGAATTATTTACTACCAGCGACTTTTCCGGACCGATACGACTTTAGGAACCTCAAGAAAAGAGCTTACTCCTTTCTAAAAGGCCGGCAACGCATCTGCAATTCCCCTGGTGTTGCAGTTGATCATGGGCGGCGGTAGTCACTTACCATCAGGTGAGCCGCATGCTCGTTTGCCCCCTTTTCTATAAAATAAAAAAATAAAAGAAGTATCTAAATTTCTTGATAGAAACTTTCGAAGGAAAAACTTCAAATAGTTTCAGGATAAATGAATAATTATATGTACATAAAAAATAAATGTCAATTTCATTAAACAAGCCTAAAATATAGGCTAATCATCTTCTTCTTCCTCTTAAAATGTTATTGCTAGACATGAGCGTATTTCGTTGTTGAGAGGATTTCTTTTGATTTGAGAAGCCTTCAGTCAGTCAGTCTTCAGTTCAGTCGTCAAGTTCAGCAGGCCGATTGACGACCACAGTTTCAGCCTTTGTCGCTGCTGCCCGACGTTGGTCTAGGTGTTTTAAGTCTGATGTAAACGAAATTATTATAGGTGGTAGCACCTATCGTATGCCATAAAATAATTTTTGATATTTCCCAAAGTCTCAAAAGTGTCTTACGACACCCACGGGACGATATTTAGTATTTTCCTTACGTCGCTGCCATACGGATATTTATGTAATTAAATAAATACTTTAAACACTTTCATATAAATATATAAAGATAAGAGTTCAAGTAAAAAACAAAAAATAATTAATTAATTTCAAAATGGCTTTAACCCATGACTTCCCTCGCGTAGAACTGTAACAAAAAAAACCTGCAGAGCTCTAATTGTGGTCAGTTTTTTTTTAGTTATTGCCTCCTGCGTATGGGAAAGCTTTATCAGTGTCCCGATTTAACAAAACACTGCATGTCTTTCGGATAAATTATAGCCTAAATTACTAACCTGGAATTGTTTTATTATTTAGAAGAATTGTTTTAATTCTCGATCTTGAAGAATTCTTCAGGATTGCAGTAATTACCGCGATATAAAGGTGACGTCACACACCATGAAGCTCTTCGAGCGCATTATTGACACCAGGATCCGACAGGAGTGTATAGTATGGGACTCCCAGTACGGTTTCCAACCAGGATGCGGTACCATGGACCCTATATTCGCTCTAAGGATCCTCATGGAGAAGCATAGGGAAAAGAATGTAGGTGATACCACTCCCTTCCCCATAACCGTAGGCGTGCATCAGGGCTCCGTCTTAAGCCCCTATCTCTTCAGTATGATATTAGACGAACTATCAGCCAGCGTACAGAAACTAATACAGCCTTGGCTGCTTATGTACGCTGATGATATCGCACTGGTAGATGGGGACAAAGGACGGCTCACCAGATGCGTGCACGCATGGAGGGAGGCGCTTGAGAACGGCGGGCTGAAGCTAAATGTGGCGAAGACGGAGTAAATGGCCTGCAACAGCACAGATCTGACGTCTCTCCGTATAGGCGACGACACCGTCGAGCGCACGGACAACGTCAGGTACCTCGGATCTGTGCTTGATGCGTCCGGGGACATCGATCGCGACATCAAGGCCCGTATATCAGCGGCCTGGGCGAAATGGCGCGAGGTGACGGTTGTCATTTGTGACCCCAAAATGCCAGTAAAGCTGAAAGGACAGGTCTATAAGACCATCATAAGGCCTGTCCTTACGTACGGCAGTGAAGCGTGGCCGGTGCTAGCGTGACACCGGCAGTTGTTGCATGTCACGGAGATGAACATGCTGCGGTGGATGTGTGGCATCTCGCGGAAAGACCATGTACGGAATACATATATTCGCGGCAGCCTCCATGTCCGTAACATTGCTGACAAGATCCAGGAAAGTCGCCTCCGCTGGTACGGCCACGTCTTACGACGACCGGCAAGTGCGTATGTGGGAAACAAATACCTGGACATGACCCTACCTGGTACCAGGAATAGAGGACGGCCCAATAAACGCTGGCTTGATGTCGTGCAGGATGACATGCGCGTCAATGGGCTAGTTGCGAGGGACGCCGAAGACCGGGCAAAGTGGAGGAGGAAGTGTAGTAGGAAAGCGGACCCTGGGTTCTCCCGCGCTGGGCGGGATGAGCAACCGGGATAAACGCTAGGTAGAAGAAGAAGAAGAAGTTATAATTCTCGAAAAGTATGACTTCACGATTGAACTATTTCTAGATAAAGAAGCAAAGTCTCTGCAAATATTTTGAAGTTTCGATAATTTTTTGTTAGTTTACGACTTTCTATTATTTAGTGTGTGTGGTTATACTGAAAAAAGTATTTTTTTATGAGGGCTTAATCACAAAATACGATTAACCCCTCAGTCCCCAGCTAAAATGACTTATTGTCTGGATCAAAACTATGGATGCGCGAATGACGAAAGATATTGCGGAGCGAAACATCAAGTAAATGACTGTATTAGCGTGGTTCAAACGTGGCGGACTTTGGACAACATATTTGCTTATTTGCTATGACATTTAATGCGTTGGCCGGCACGACGGATGATGAGCTGCTGAGGATAAAGACACAATAAATAAAATAAAACAGCTCATGAATAGGGATGGGCACTTACCTGGGGGAAGCGACGAGCGGCCTCTCCCTACGGCCTTGTCGACACGACGAAAATTTTACTGCACTGAGGCGAAGGGTGTCGGCGCACGTCTTTTTACAGCTTCCACCATCTCCGCCTTCCACTTGGCGGAGCGCGCCACCCATTGGAGGGCCAATGACGCATCCACCTATATCTAGCTCACCCCCCATTAGGCAGGCCCGTGCGTGGAAGGACCGGAAGTGAGGGGAGGTTACGCCGGTCAATTTAACTAACAAACTACATTAACGAATACGAAAATGCAAGGGTGTGCGTTGGCGCAACCAGTACTACTACAGTAGTCAGCCACCTGACCACTCCATATATATCTGTGTATCCAGCAACTGCCTTATATAAGCAATCCCTCCACGAATACCCTCCATCTATACAAGAACATGCTGCTAGTTTACAACAACACGCTCAATAACTTAGAATTTTTTCACCAATTTTCCAATAATATAATAAATGTTATTTATCTTTACTTTTATAATATGTTCCACTTGTATTTCTATTATCTAGTAAATTTTGAATATTTAAACAGTTTTAATATTAATGATTTAGGCTATATTAAGCCTTTAATTTACTATAATACTTAATGTCTGAATTGAATGTATTTTAATATTTTTTATAGGATAAGGGTGACAAATGAGTATACAGTCAATCTGATGGTAATTGGTTGATGTGGTTCATAGACATCTATATCTATCCTGGATTACGAATCAAAATGCAAAGGCTTTGTCACCCGAGAGGACTAAGATGTAATGCCTCGTTTCCAGTAAAAAGGGTATCTGGTTCACTACACTCACCATACGAAATCCAGCAGCATTAAGCACTTTAGGCATTAAAGCATTGCTACTTTATACTGGTATTCTGTGAGAGCGTGGTCCTTCCCTGGTCGAGCCGACCCATTCGTGCTATAACTATACCAGTAATATAACTGCAGCATGGCTCTATCACGTTTAAACTTACTATGTACTTTATTAATGTGTTTTTAATTTTTAATTATTTGAGACGGCTTTATATAGAAATTAATTATTATTAATAATAATAATACGCCGTCACACTAGCATTGCGAATTTACTAAGATTATGAAATCCCGTATATTTCACACCAAAAACATTTCACAAAATAAACATAATATCCATATTCATAGACCGTCTATGCCTCAGTTAGCTTTTGTCTTTTAGGTCACTATTCCTGGAATTGGATCAGCTTTTTAAACTCTTTATATCATTCTCTCGTTTTAAACTCGAATAACCTGACTTTTAAATATTATAATTTACCTCATATTTTTCACGTTGCAGTGTTAAAATTATTAATAATATTTCGAGGTTGTTTACTACAATTTCACTTCAGTCAAAATCTTTCTTTTTTTTCATAAAAAAAGTATCAATAGTGATATTTTAGATATTGAGTTACTAGCATCAAATTTTAATAATTTCATCATTTCATTCTGACTACGCCTAATCAAAGTCACGCACCGTTTTACAAAAGCTTCTTACAATCACATCAGCAGCGTTCACCTTACAAAACACTTACATGTTTTTTTTTCAACCGACTTCAAAACAAAAAGGAGGAAGTACTCAATTCGACTGTACTTTTTATGTGTAGAACTTTTTTCAGTGTGAATCGATTTTGATGATACTTTTTTTATTTTAAATCTGTTGCTAGTCCATATAAATTTGATCAAGACCTGACAAGTTGTTTTTGAGTCATCTTTAATAATGCGTATTTAATTGACTTCGACTACATTGATGATCTTCTCATTTTATTTATATTGAAGTCGTTTTTATTTATATGGAAGTTTTAATTTTATCTTCTTATACCTGTTCCTTTTTTATAGTACTTATAACACCGATGTTAAGTGATGATAAGTGGATGCTGTGGCCCGCAGACATTAACATCAATCCTCCTGAGGGCTGAAATGGGATGCCTCATTCGTTCTTGTTCACACTATACTGTAATTTAAAATATCAGCATAATGTGTTCTACTGCGTATGAAACCGTCCTGTGTGCACATTGGTTACCTTAATTTATATCGGGTGTCCCAGAAGTCGACGTTAAACTGTAACTTTCTGATAGGCGAGGCCATACTAGTTACCAGAAAAATATAAAAAAGTCATGTATTTCAGAAATTATAATAATTTTTTTTTTCGATAAAATGTACACCATGAGACAGTTTTTTCATTCCTGTTGCTACAAATATTTACTTTTTGCCAATTTTTTTCTCTTACGTCATCCTGAATAGTGATTCTGTAACCTGTAATCCTAAACCCTGTGCCGATCACTCCAGCTTGAAAGAAAATGTAATTTTATACCGAACCAAGTTCTCAGAATTAGTTTTTCGCACTACTTCAACTGACCGTCCTGGAAAAAAATTGTACTACGCCAGTTTGGCAAGTAGCTTTAAAAGTTAACGTATTTAATAAGGATTCTAACGTGGTATAACACTTACTCCATTATTTCTTAGATAAGCCATAAAAAATTTTTTGTTAATCAAAGTCAGTTTTTAACAATTTTTTGGAACTTACATTAAAACGATTCTAGTGCAAGAGAGACATTCCATAAAGTGTGAGCGAGACAGATAGTGACGCTAATGAGACACAGACGCAAATGAGTGAAAAAGACAGAGAGCCATGCTAAGTGTGAGCAAGACAGGTAGTGACGCCTCTTATTGGTATTGGTACACGCACTACAAATCAGTCAAGTACTCTGTGAAATCAGTACGCAACGCTACTTCGTTTACTACGCATCTTTTCGTATTCGCTGGTGATACCTTGTGTTCTACTAATTTGGCTTCGTTTACTGGACTTGTTTGCGTGTGATTTGGATTCGGATTTAGACATTTGTGATCTCTTTATGACGACCTTTGCTTTTCCCTGGACTAACGTGTTATTGTGTATTTGTACCATACCATGGATGTGTACACCACACAGGAATATGCCAACATGCATCTCATTTATGGGGAATGCCAATGTAATGCCAGTGAAGCCGCTAGACGGTATCGCGAGAGATACCCTAATGCTGATCGCTATGCAGATCACAGAGTTTTTACCAATGTGCACAGTCTACACTTCTCTGATGGCCGACTGCCAAATGAAATGCATGGTGAAGGTAGAATTTCATTACCTTACGAGGAAGTAGTCCTTCAAGCAGTTGATGAGGACCCAAGTTGTTCGGTACGTGGAATTGAGCTCCACCCTAATCATTTACAGCGAGTACAAACGTTATTACCTTGGGATTATGAACCTCTGGTTGTGTTTTGCCAAACCATGATTCAAAAACACCGAGAAGACCCACAATTCTTAGAAAAAATTTTATGGTCGGATGGATCAACCTTTAAAAAAGACGGCTTCATGAACCTTCACAATCTACACGAATGGCACGTCGAAAATCCACGATTGATGAGACAAGATAGGTCACAGTACCGTTTCAAAATAAACATGTGGACTGGAATTTTAAACGGAAAAGTCATAGGGCCTTTCGAGTTGCCAGAAGTTTTAAATGCTAAAATTTATTTAGATTTTTTACAAAATCATTTACCCAATTTGCTGGAGGACGTGCTGCTTATTATTTTCAGAGATATGTGGTTCCAACAAGATGGTTGTCCAGCTCATTATAGCCGCTTAGTTCGAGAACACCTTAATGAAGAATATCCGGACAGATGGATAGGGTGGCCTCTCGTGGCCCGCCCGCTCACCCGATTTAAATCCTCTAGATTTTTTTTACTGGGGAGCAGTGAAGGAAAAAGTATATTCCAAGCCGATTGAAAATGTAGAAGAGCTTAGACAGAGAATAGCGGAAGCAGTTGAATTTTGTAATAATGGAAGATTCGCCTGCCTGATTTCATGATCTTTTTTAAGAAGATGTCGGGCTTGTATTGCAGCTCAAGGACGGCAATTTGAACATCTTTTGTAAAATAAGTAATAAATTTTATCATAAAAACGAAACTGACTGTCTTAATTTTATGACCATTATTTTATTACTTTAGTTTGTATTTGCGTCTGTGTCTCATAAGCGTCACTATCTGTCTCACTCACACTTTATGGAATGTCTCTCTCTATCTCATTTAAACCACGCTGTGGTCATTAGGAACGCTTTGGTTGCACTAGAATCGTTTTAATGTAAGTTCCAAAAAATTGTTAAAAACTGACTTTGTTTAACAATTTTTATATGAATGATCTAAGAAATAATGGAGTAAGTGTTATACCACATTAGAATCCTTATTAAATGCGCAAACTTTTAAAGCTACTTGCCAAACTGGCGTAGTACAATTTTTTTCCAGGACGGTCAGTTGAAGTAGTGCGAAAAACTAATTCTGAGAACTTGATTCGGTATAAAATTACATTTTCTTTCAAGCTGGAGTGATCGGCATAGGGTTTAGGATTACAGGTTACAGAATCACTATTCAGGATGACGTAAGAGAAAAAAAAATTGGCAAAAACTAAATATTTGTAGCAACAGGAATGAAAAAACTGTCTCATGGTGTACATTTTATCGAAAAACAAATTACTATAACTTCTGAAATACATGACTTAGATTTTTTTTATATTTTACTGGTAACTTGTATGGCCTCGCCTATTAGAAAGTTTCGGCTTGACGTCGACTTCTGGGACACCCTGTATAAAACATACAGGTGACCCTACAGGCCATCCCTGAAACTTTCTAATTTCAAATGCAAAGTGCTCCATAGTTCATAGTTAAAATTTTCAAGAGATATCGTCGAAAAATTTCGACAACGATTTCTCTTGAACGAAGGAAACTATTTTGATAGGAAAGAGGAATTGATGTTGTAATCGATCGAAGGTTAAGATTTTGGAATCGATCGATACATTAGTTTAAAATTTATCTATCATAATTATCTATCTTAATTTTTGAGATTTCTCAAAACCTGCCAAATCAAATTGATTCACTCACATGAAATCTAATGGCAATAGAACTCTTTCTAATGCCGTGTTAATAATTGATATAACTAATTAGCATTTTAAAATTTGTTAGTTGAATACTTGAAATCTTAAAAAGTTCATCGAATTCTTCGATCGAGGGTATACATAAACCTGTGTTGTAAACATGCGTTTAATAATATCCGCCGTATGGCAGCGGTATAAGAGAACCTAATCCCGTAACATCCCGTGGATATTGTAAGAGGCGACAAAGAATATGACACAAGAGATGGACAGCAGCTTTCCTGATGGTACCAAATCAAAATGATATAAAACATACATTAAACATACATAATAACATAAATTGAAGCGTGAGGCGAATCTGTAAATTAAGATTGAATAAAAGAAATATATTTAGAAAACAATTGTATAGGCTATATTATTAAAGTAAGAAAAACATTTGAATACTATCTAACACGACTGAGTAGGCTGTATGGTTATTGATCATTGACTGTTCCGAAGGAGACATAACTTGGTATCTCTAGTATATATACAGTAATCTATGACTTGGTAACTTCAAGTTGTTATGTTTGTAATTTCATGTTTTTACTTTCGTGGAGTTTGTTAAGTTGACCCTCGACTTTTCTCTTGGGTTACAGGACAGTAAATATTTGGGTTATGAGAGGACTAGAACAAATAATTTACAGCCTCCGGCTCCTTTTCTAGATGACGTTTTAAAATTAATTGCTGAAAAAATATAACGATTTAAATAAGTTGAGTATTATTTTACTCTATTTAATAATTTCTACAAAACTGCATTCTTTTGTGTCCTTTTCAATTTATTTAAACAACTTATCACGAGAACGAGTGATTTCACTACATAACCTACAAATCATAAAACATAAATTAAAATAAAACCCCAGGTTCTGCAAGAATATGATTTATTGACATACTTATCAAATATTTAAATCTCCAAAATAAGACATAACTTTGTTCACGCCGGGCCCAAACTTGTATGGAATCAAGTTCTTTACTATTTTCCTTCTTTCGTCCATGTTTTCCAATTATAAGGTGTTATGGTATGTTATTACTTATTAAAAAATATAATAATATCTCTCTGGAGTTAACTGTACATTAACGTGCTTTAAGACGTTTTTGAAAGAAAATATGAAAATATATATATATATATATATATATATATATATTATAAATAAATAAATAAAAGTCCAACCAAATGGAAGCCCTCGGCAGGAGAGACCAATACGGCAGAGGGTTAGGGGGAAAGGGAAAGAAACCAGCGCGCAATGCTCGCGGTATCGAGAAGCACTGCCTTCTGCATTTGAGTCCAGAGCGGTATTTCAAAGCGAGCTCCTGGTGTAAAATCCTAGGTACTAGATTGTGGCTGTGCAAGTACACAGAGTAAGAAAGCGCCGAACAAGCAGAAATGACATGCCTAAGTGACTCACAGGGCTTGCGACAAATTCGACAGATGTCGACGGTGCCATCTTTTAGGATGTATCTCCGATAGTTGTTGATCTTAATAACCAGATCCTGTATTGCACAGACAAAACCTTCGGTGTCCCCAAGAGATCACCGTAACGTAGCCAGATGAGGGAGGTGACTGTATCTACTAAAGGCTCATGTAGAGCCTTGTAGAACGTCCCGTGGAGCTCCTTCTCCTTCCATACGGTCTCCCGGTCTAAAATGCTATGTACTGCTGGGTCCTGATATTACTCGTTAGTTAAGAATAAGCCCTTCATCACTACAAATGATGTCCTTATAGAATGGATCATCCGATCTCGTTAGGAAGTAATTACGGATGCTGCATACTTCACGATTATGCACGATGAGCGCACTTAAAAAGCCACGTCCAACATTCTTTCGCGGCAAGTACAGCCTCATTACTTTTATTATTATTATATCTTTTATTATTATATAATTTTTTAAATAGAGGAATTATTAAGTTAAGATATGGATGTAAATAAATGATAGAGATGTAGGTATTGTACCTAAGATTCCTAATAGAATTTATATCCAGCTACCGGGTACTTTAATCAGTTTGGTTTCAAAGCTATCCATTGCTACAGGTCGGTGAGAAGTTACACTTTAAACTTATATTGGCTAATACATTTTGCTTCTTCTAAAATTTCATTAAGTACCTTATATTTATTTCAAAATGTAGATATTTATTTCTAAATAATATATTTAATTAGATATTCGTGGTCACAAATCTAGTGCTTAACATAGGCCCACCCTACGAAATGCCACAAAACACGTTATTAAGCCAACTGCATCAATCGTTTTCAGCATATCTTACCAAATCGTCACTCCATCTAGTGGGAAGACGTCCTACACTTCACTTAATACGAGTATAATGAATACAATTTAATTGGTTTAAGGAAAAGTTAAGTTTTGTAAAAAAATGGCTTATGTTTAACTGATCACCATCTCTAGTAAAATGTAATAGCAACAAATCACTTTATATAGCTAAAAATAGTAAACGATTGCCAAAATAAATCCCCATTTTAGCGGGAAATTAGAACCAAAATTTTTACAACTTGTGATCCTACTTAAAGCAATCAACTCCAAATTATGATTGTTTAACCCAAAAATAGTTGATGACCACAAATAAACCAACAATAATTTAATATGTATAAAATGACATTTAAATATGAAACATTTTCTTATCCCATAAAAGTAAATTATTCTAGATAAATAATTGTATACCCAAATATAGTAAATAAGCCGGTAAAACTGTAGACATCCGGTACTTGCAGGGGTAAGAGGAGAGTTCAGGTTCACCCTTCCCCTTGCGGAAATGAATATTTTATGGGTAATAATTTTTTCTTAAATCATAACCTCATTTTTTTACAAAGCAATATTGACTCCAAGTTACTTCTGAAACTGCTTCGCCATTCTCACCTCCGCAGCTTCGGGTTATTGGTCGCCTTCGGCGTGCCTGCATTTTGCTACCGCAGGCGGGGGCTGCTCTCCCTCCGTGCATACGGCTTTACAAAAACACAATTGAAAGGGCAGACAAGACTACGTGGAGTCAGGGCGTTCTTATTCGGTTTTAGTACACGTTCGACATATCTTATCTATAAAGTCAGGTTGCCCTAAACTCTACAATGATAGTAGTAAATGAAACAATGTCATGTGAGTTGGTATAGTTTTGTTTCCTGAAAAACCTTTTGACTGCTGTCCACTGCGACTCAATTCGTTGTGTATAAGTCCCATGCAATTGAGTCCCCGCTAATGGATTGTCTGTGTCCAAGTAATAATTTTTTTTATGGGTGACCCGTTTCGCTATATGCAATTTTTAGTAAGTGAAACTTATTATTATCGTAATTAATTATTATATATAACCTTACATTTTATATTGTTATACATTGCATAGTTTTAAATAACAGTGTATTTAAGTAGAAATAGCGCAATAATTTGCTCATTCAAATTTGGTGATCAATTTACTACATACTTCATTTGGTTACATAGTATAATTTAAAAATGCAGTCATGACTAAAATAACTAGTGCACTGCCGTGCGTGCGTGCGTGCGTGCGTGCGTGCGTGAGTGCGTGCGTGCGTGCGTGCGTGCGTGCGTGCGTGCGTGCGTGCGTGTGTGCGTGTGTGCGTGTGTGTGTGTGTGTGTGTGTGTGTGTGTGTGTGTGTGTGTGTGTGTGTGTGTGTGTGTAGCTTCTCTTCAATTATGACATTATGAAAATTAAAAAGTTTGAAATTAAACTGTACCATACCATTACATTACAATCTACAATAGCCCGCTGCTGAACATAGTCCTCCCCCATATATTGCTCATAGGGGGGATTTTGCCATAGAAGATTTTTAGAAAAGGTTTTAGCTACCTCAGTTGTCATTATTTTGAGTTGTTATAAGGAAGATGCTGCTGCCCATTTCCTGGTTTTATTTAAGGAGAAAATCTTGAAAGTGTGAGGGTAGTTACATTTAAAAATAATAATAATAATAAAAATTGCCCCTCTGTCGCCTCTTACAGCACTCAAATGGCGATATGAGGGTGGTGGATATTCTTTCATCCCTGCACAGTTAAAATAAAAAATAAAAAGTTTTATTATAAAATAAAACACGTGCATGTGTTTTATTCGATTTGTAGACTTTCTGACTAACCATTAAATCATTGATTACGAGGTAAGTGTATTATAATTTAATATTGATATTAACACTGTAGTATTTCTTCAACTATGACGTTAATAAAAGTTAAAAAATAAACTATAAAACATTTTGTAACAGAAAGAAAATAATCATGTGTTTTATAAGATTATAGACACTCCAAATTATCATTAAAGGGTATATATTACGATTATAAATTTAATGTTATTAAATTGAATCAATTTAATGTAATAACTGTTTTATCATTTTGTAATATACTAATTTAAGAGATTTTCCAGATGTAATGATAACTCCGACTACAGGAGCTCTATTAGCTAACCCTCGTATTCTAATAATTCTTACATACATCCGTTGTGATAATTTATTTCTGCCAGTTCTTAAAAACCAAAAAGCTCGTGCTGTAGAAAAAGAAGCTATATGATATATGGTTAAGTTATACCTAAATATTTTTAACATTTACACTCTAAAAAGTTGGGAGTAGGTAATTTCGGAGTGGAACACAGCGCAACCTACCGGAAATGACAGAGCGTCTGCCGGGCCAACTAGTGTGTAATAGTATTTCATAAATAACCTTATTAAAATTAAACAAATTTATGCTAAGATATTTTATATTTTATTCTAAACATAATTTTATTTTATGTTTACATTTATTCATTACAGCCTCCATTACTTTAAATAGATCTTCCAAAGTAATTTCACATAAAGGGGAGATTTGTCATAGTTACCACGCTTGGCCAACGGGTTGGCAACAACAGTATTTTTTGTTTTTTATATGTATTTAGGAAGATTTTGCTGTCCGTCTTTTTTTTTAAAGGATAAGGGTGACAAGCGAGTACACAGTCCACCTGATGGTGAGTGGTTGCTGTGGCCCATAGACATCTACATTAAAACGCAGATACATTGTCAGCCGTGAGGACTAAGATAGAATGCCTCTTTTCCAGTAAAAAGGATATCTTGTTCTCTACACTCATCAAACGAAACACAACAGCATTAAGCTGCTGCTCGTATTTCACGTTGGTATTCTGTGAGAGCGTGGTCTTTCTCCGGTCGAGCCGACCCAAAATAAGGATATTACCAAGTTAAAAGTCTGTTTGATTCACTTCCTCTCACTAAACTCGCGGGACGATATAGGGTAGTGAATATTCTTACACCACTACTACAAGGATGTTTTTTATACGTGAGTTGTTTTAACGTTGATTCTAAATAAGTTTTTAAAATAGTTTTGAGCGCTTATTTCATCGGCGTGCCTAGAAAGAGTTTCTTTATACTAAGCATTTAATATAACACGCGACATTATTAATAGCTAGTGATCCTTCTATAATAACAAGTTATTTATCGCGAGTCAAGACGTTCTAAAGCACATACTAAATTCAGAGTTAATAAGAAAAGCTTTTTAGTGTAGTGTTATTCAGTGAAGTTGCACATTTTATTCAAATCAGAGAAGAAATTAACCTACTTATTTGTATTTAATAAATATAATAGAATTAACCCATATCAAACGTGTCGGGAAAATAAACGTGTGTAGTTCACCGTTTAGTGGTGGTGGTGGGGTATGCGATACACATCGTTCCGTGAATGTTGCAAGAGGCGATAGAGAGAAAGTGATACACGAGGTGAGCAGCAGCATCTTCCTGATGGGTGCGTTTGGCAGAAAAAAGCGCTAGCTAGCGCTTACAAGCGCTAAAATAGTTTTCGGCCAGGACACGATTGCTACTTCAGTAGCGCTGACACAATCCGCCATTTTGCTTATTTATTTTGTTTGTTTTGAAGTAGAAATTATAAGTTGTTTTGTGCAATATTAGTTTTAAGTAATATAATGACATGAATAGACATATACATGTTATTAAAAATTCATGATTGGTAAGTTTTTAATATGAATACTTTACAAACATATATTTAAATTAGGTTAGGTTCCCCGGTTAAAACTAACATCGTGTCCTGGAGGAAAATAGCTACTTACGATTTGACAGCGCTTACCGCTTACGATCGCCATTTTGCTTACAAGCGCTTGCTAGCGCTTTTTTCTGTCAAACGCACCCGATAACAACCTTATAAAACAAAATGACATATTTTAAATTATATAAACTGTGTTTCCCAAGCGACCTTCCAAGCATCACAACTATGGCAAGTATTCCCCTATCAGGAAATCTGTGGTAAGGCCTATGTTTAGCAACGGTCTAAGATAGTCTATAATTAATGAATGAAAAAAATATTAAAGGTAACGTTAGAAAAAATCTGAAGTGTTCATAAATATAATTGAAAAGAATAGATTACATTTATACGTATTATATTTATTTTACCACTTACCAATACGTTTTTCTTATTATTTCTTGAAAACATATTATAAATTGCATAAAGTTTAGTTTTATCCAATGTGTGGAATTTAATATTAGTTAAATAAGCGCGGCGAGTTTCGGAGCAATAAGCTCACAAACTTAGCATATTTATATTTCAGAGATTTGAAATTTTCGTAAACAAACGTGGATGTAGGTGATTTAAGCGTTTTGTGATATCTTTGGTCTATTCGTAGACTTCTGATATTGTTAATGAAACTTCACCAAACTTCTAGGTGTTTTTAAATGTTGAAATAATGTAATTCGATTTGTAAGACTTTTAAAATGTCTTAGTTAAGTAAAAGGTAAAGTTCAACCTATATATCTTGGGCACATCTCTTGGGCCTCCTCTCATTTCGACGGTTTCGGTTTTAGGGCAAGAAACTGTCCAACGCGCTGTCCCAATGCGTGTTGTAAGCCAACTTCACATGTCTTCGAAATACATTTTCAACTTTTTAGACACGCAGGTTTCCTTACGTAGTTTTATTTACCGTCAAGACCGCGCAAATCACCACTTAAAATTGCAGTCAACAATTTCCTTTTGCCAGCAGAATCGCACACGGGTTTAAACCTCTTCTTGTTTACAACAGGAGGAACAGAACGTGTGCTGCTTTTTGTAAATCAATAAATCCGTACTCGTTTTTCTTTCTATTTCAGACATGTGCATCGGCTCTCGTCATTCAAATTGATAGCTATACTAGCTTTTACCCGCAGCTTCGCTCGCGTTAATGTTGATTTTGTCAACCAATTCTGTTTGTCGGTCGACAACGGTTATGGTGAATATAGAGAGAAGTTAAATTGTAACAAAAAGAAAAAAAATAATTACTGAATCATAGGTTCTCCTCGCTGCGAACTGAAAATTTCACTCCATCCTAAATTATATCTTTAGTAAATTAATATCTCGTATTAACTCCGCTCGTCCTTGGCAGTTACAATCATCATAGGCACAGAATAGAGCATTGTGTTAGGATACTGCTGTATAATATATTCTATGTCCTTCCATTTCGCGCTAATACACACAAATTCTTGGGCACTGGACACACGCAAACATGCAACGTATTGCTGGCCATGGGAAAAGCATGGGTTTTTCCTGTTTACAGTTTTTTTGGTTTAAAGAGGTATAACGAAGACGTTGACGTGAAAGAACTGTCTTGACAGTGAAAGGAGGTTAAAGTTATCTTCTAGAAACATTATATGATAGGCGTAAAAATCTATACAGGAAACTTTCTTAATGAGAACTGGCTATTTTGAAGCGGGATTAATAAGTGGATTATCAAAACTGTACCCCGAATGTAACTTGCAAAAAATTAATGACTACTGCAAGGCATTTTAGAACTTATAAGTACCCGTGTCAGTTTATTGTTGTGTGCTCGTAACACAATATCTCTTGAAGAGAACTGGTCGACACTCACTAAGGCACCAACATCATTAATTTGCGGTGCATTATAGCGTCTCGGCATGGATGACGACTTTATAATCCTCTTGAGACCAGTTCTTTATTGCGTGTAGTTCTGTAACATTATTTGAATTTTTAAAACATTATCTCTTGATGATTTTTTCAATGATTTCTTGATCACTCATAAAATAAATTTGCAAGAATTTATGCTGTTAATTTTTTCTTGGAAATAGTGAACCAATTTGATGGTATATCTGACCCTGTAGAGTAAGTTTGCGTAAACACAGGCATTCTTATATCCTTATTTCCTCCAAAAGATCGTCTGAAAGCATGAATTGTACTTTCTAATTATATGTAATGTGCCGTGATTCACCTGCAGCTTATACATATAGAGTTTCTAAAGGTTCTTCTGGTTCACCAAGTAAAGGAAGAAAAACTTTGCCATTGCAACACATCCTTGCGGTCTCATATTTCCATTTTAATAAAAGTGACATTATTTATAAATCAACCAAAAAAACTTATAGTACAATACTTGTAATAAATTAAAGGATAGATAAATAATTCAGGTTCATTATAAAACACAGACCAACTCCTATGTGTAAAGGTTCGTCGTCTTTCAGTTTGCATTTCTGTATGAACGATTCTTCCCGTCTGCGACTCTTTTACAGTTTCTATTGCACTAATAGCTACCTGCCGCTGAACTTGTTCTTTTAACGAAACTGCGGTTGAAGGGGCGTTTCAGTTGCTCTCAAAGTTCTCAGGCGTTCAGTTTGTCCCCCCAAACGCAATTGCGTTTGAAGGGGTGCCGCAGCCGCTCCCAAAGAAGCTTGGCGGACGGCTCGGTCCTCCAGTATTTCCTGTTTTTGAGAACATGTCTCATTATTTTCCAAAGCAGCATGTCTCACTGCTTGTTCTTGCCTCCTTAATTCGGTACGAAGATAATTCTTGAAATTCAGCAATGTTTGCTGCTCAGGCTCGCGTTGAGTTCCTGTAAATTTAAAACTATATTTGCAAAAAGATAAAGATATAAACTGAAAAGGAAACAAATATAGAAAATATAAAATTAGAAAAGCAAAATTAGAAGTAAGATAACGAATATTAAAATACAAACTATCATAATGAAAAAAAGACACAATATAAGACTGATAAAATATGACAATCACAAAAAACAAACAAAATATTGTGAGGAAAATTTTGTCAATTACCTGAAGGGGTGAACGGACACCACCGAATTAGCTGAATGTAATCATTTTAAAATAGATATTTAGAATACGATTTTTCCATATACCCACATTTCATCTGCTTTGAAAAAAATATGCAAACCTTAATCATTTGTCATCAAAAACGTTTTTACAAAGCTGAAAGCTGATCGGACAACGCAATAAAAAGTTTCACACAAAGCTTACCCCACTCCCTCACCGCAACTTCTAACGTTATTAGCGAGAAAAAGAAGCCCATAACCGTCTCCAAGGTCGCATCTATCTTTATATCAAAATTCATCATAATCGATTCTGCGGTTTAGGCCCAAAATCGTTACAAAACAATCTAACTTTCGAATTTATAATATTACTAGCTGGTCAGGTAGACGTTGTTCTGCCCTCTGATAAAACTTTTTCTTATAAAAAAATCCTTAAATTCATATTAAAAAATATTGAGGTTCATTTATCGGGATAAAAACAATCCTATCTCTCAAATTGGATGAAACTGTACACAGTGTACAAAATTTAATTGAAATCAGTTCAGTAGTTTAGAAATTCATCGCAGACAAATAAACACGTAGTTTTTACATATAAAGATTATAATATTAAGTTAGGATAATAATTAGCAGAAAATCATTTGTGTTATCAAAGTATTAAACTAAAACAGTATGTTCGTTAAAATTAAGACAGTTTTTCTGAGTTCGTACCGGAACTCATATTAAAAATTAACTAAAATTTTTTGTTTCCTTGTCTACGTAGAACAGTCAGAGTAAAAGTTAGTCAACAGGTACAGAATCACCGCTGCAGACTCAACTAACAACAACAAACTTCACTATTTCATTATACATAGGCTGCACTAAAAGTATCGGGAATGGAATATTTCCACTGTTCCTGTCATATTAAAATCTTTTTAATTGAAAACTCCTTGGTTTTAAAAATCGAATACCATTTATTTATTTAAAAAAAGATTCTCGGTCTTGTCACAAGGTTTTGGCAAACTTGTTTAGTCGTTGAGAAAATGGAATTGAAATTGAAAATTCAAGAGCGATGATTTATTATGACTTTCGAAATGGTTTAACACAAAAACAGTGTGTTGACCGGATGATTTCTGCATTTGGTGATGAAGCCCCATCCAAAACCACAATTTATCGCTAGTTTGCTGAATTTCAACGTGGAAGTGTCAAGCCCAGTGAAGATCCCTGTCAACTTCACCCAAAAAACTTGATGCTTCGTAACTGATTGAGGAAGATCGACATGTGACATACCGCGAAATTAAGGCGACTTTAGACATTGGCATGAGTCAAATACAAATAATCTTGCATGAACAATTAGGCGTAAAAAAAGTTGTTTTCCCGATGGATACCGCATTCGCTCTATGAAGAACAAAAAGCGGCTCGCGTTACTTGGTGCGTCAGAACTCTCGAAAGATTCCACGCAGGATCCTCAAATGCTGTATACAACATCGTATCAGGTGACGAATCCTGGATATATGCGTACGAACTCGAAACAAAAAACCAGTCACGAGTTTGGGTGTTCGAAAATGAGTTAAAGCCAACAAAAATTGTTCGTTTACGGAGTGTTGCAAAAAAAATGGTGGCCACGTTTGTCTCCAAAACCGGCCATGTTACGACTGTTCCTCTTGAGGGACAAAGAACGGTTAATGCAGAATGGTATGCTAGCATTTGTTTGCCACAGGTCGTTTCTGAACTCCGTAAAGAGAACTACAACCGCCGCATCATCCTCCATCACGACAATGCGAGTTCTCACACCGCACACAAAACAAAAAGAGTTTTTAGAGCAAGAAAACGTAGAATTATTAGACCATCCGCCGTACAGCCCCGACCTAAGCCCTAATGATTTCTATACTTTCCCTAAAATAAAGAATAAATTGCGTGGACAGAGATTTTCATCACCTGAAGAGGCTGTGGACGCCTACAAAACGGCCATTTTGGAGACCCCAACTTCCGAATGGAATGGTTGTTTCAATGATTGGTTCCATCGTATGGAAAAATGTGTCAAATTTCGCGGAGAATACTTCGAAAAGCAATAAATACATTTTTAAATAGTAATATGCTGTCACATCCTTGATTCTCGAAATTTTCAGTACTGTAAGAAATAAGACGAATTTTTATCTTGCAATATTAACTTTCAATTTACTGTTTTATGCAGAGACAGTCAAGTCTTTCGAATTTCGCTTATATACATAATTTACCAAATCTATAAATTCATACTTTCAGAAAAACTGAAATTGAAGTGAGATATTAAATTGAACGACACAACTTCATGAATAACTCTTAGACACTTCGTTGCAAATCCCGGAAAACAAAAACACAGATACTGCCTGTTTTAGCATTTTACCTGTACCTGTTACTGTACCTTATTATTTTTTGTTTAGATTTTCAACAGGATTTTTGTTTTCAAATCTTTCAAAGCATTGAACACAATACCGCAATATCTCGGCAGAAAATACATAGACAAAAGGGAAAAACATAGGGGATATTGCTAAATCTTTCTTGATATTGATTGATTCTATTTTTGTAAATACTATAAGAAACTTAGGTAATTTTTATTGACTTCATATTTGGTTATTTAGTAGATCGAGTTTAAAAAGTCCATCTTCACGTTTTTATATCTCTAGGGTCTGGATCTCTATGTGTACGTACAGTACACGTACGTTACATGCATAAGTTTGTAAACACTTTTCTCCCTTGCCGATCGTCCCGAAATGGAAAAATAATCAAAATTTGAAAGTTAGAAATAAAGATGTGTATTGTTTTATGTTTTAGACGAGATTAACAATGCTAACGTCTTATTTTTAGGAATATTGGTTTTGATATAATATTGATATAAGTTTGAAATATTTTATGCAAGTTTTAATTTTTATGTGCTTATTATAAGGTATGTGAAATGAAAAACTTCATATTCAATTTAAAATACAGTACTGAATATTTCTCACATCATTTTTTTGCTTTCGAACCATGTTTCTCCAACATTCTTACCATGAATTGAAGTTTGAAGAAATCTACATTTATTTAATTTATTTAAAAGCTTTATTGTTCTAACCATAAAGGTTACAAAGGGCGGACTTAATGCCAGTTAGCATTCTCTGCCAGTCAACCCATGGCGTGGTGAGAAATTAGTGGCAGGTGACTTAACCAAATATAATAAATTTATATAGATATAAAACAATTTAAAAAAAGACTTGTAATTTACACTAATACATATGAATATAAACAAATACATAAAAAATATAACACATAAACCATAATAACTAAATAAAAAAAATAAAACAACAGCCTAGACCAAGATAATGAAAGCAATGAAAAGCATGAAAGCAGGTAAGGCAGCTGGGTATGATAGAGTATCACTCGAGATGCTAAGGGCTGGAGAGTGAGTGGTGGCAGGCCTGCTGTACACCTTGTTTAATTTATGTTGGGAATTAAAACGGGTACCGGATGACTGGTGTAAAGCAGTTATAGTACCAATACATAAAGGAAAAGGGTCACAGCAGGACTGCAAAAACTACCGTGGTATCAGCTTGCTTAGTATTGTGGGTAAACTGTATGCTAAGGTGTTAATTGAAAGAGTTATGAAAGAAACTGATGGAAAAGTTTGGGATGTGCAAGCGGGTTTTAGAAAGGGAATGGGGTGTACAGATCAAGTCTTTTCCATGCGCATGATTGCGGAGAAGTTTTTGGCCAAAAACCAGAAAGTTTTTTGTGCGTTCATGGACTTGGAAAAGGCTTACGACAGAGTGGACAGGAATGTGTTATGGCAAACACTGAACTCATATGGGTTGAGCGCTGGTTTGATACAGGCATTAAGGTCTCTTTATAGGGACTCTAGTGCTTGTGTCAGGATCAATGGGGTATACTCGGACTGGTTTGGCATCCAAAAAGGTGTCAGACAGGGCTGTGTAGCTTCCCCTTGGCTGGTCAACCTATTTATGGACAGGTGTTTGCAAACTTTGAAAGATGAAGAATGTGGGTTAAGAATGGGCGAGTTAACCGTCAAATGCCTTTTGTATGCCAATATCAAGTCATATTTGCGTCATCGCGGCTGAGTTGCAAATGCTGGTTACATTAATGAACTGGGAATTAAAAGAAAGGGGAATGAAAGTAAACGCAAGTAAGACAAAAGTGATGGTTTTTGAAAGAGAAGAAAGCAAAACGGTATGTGAAATAAGAATAGAAGGAGAGTTAATTGAGCAAGTGGATGAGTTTGTGTATTTGGGTTGTGTATTTAGCAGGAATGGTTGATATGATAGGGATATAGAACGACGAGTAAATGCAGGGAATAGAGTGAATGGGGCACTACACTCTATTATGAAGAACCAGAATGTGTCAAAAAAGGCACGTATGGTAATTCATAATGCTGTGTTAGTCCCTACTTTAATGTATGGTAGTGAAAGCTGGGTGTGGCAGAAGAAGCACGAAAGTAGAATAAATGCTGTAGAAATGCGGTCTTTAAGGAGTATGCTAGGGTTGAATCTGAATGACATTGTGAGAAATTGCGTGATAAGAGATAAATGTGGTATGCAAGATGATGTTGTGACCAGGATTAAGAAAGGAATGCTTCGGTGGTTTGGTCATGTAGAAAGAATGAATGAGGAAAGAGTGACAAAGCAAATTTATATAGCAGATGTGAACGGCCGAGTCGGGAAGGGACGCCCTAGAAAAAAGTTTATCGACCAAATTGGAGATATTTTGAAAAGGGGCCACGTTAGAAGTACCCTTAAAAGGGGGAAAGGGTATGTCAGATAAATCCTACCCCTTTGAAAAAAATATATATATATATATATTATACTCCGACCATAGAAAAGCCATAAATACAACACAGCCTCCGATAGATAGTGGTTTATAAGGTAAAAATAAAATGTATAGCCTGATTCGATTGAGATTTTTTTATTGCATTTATCGTAGCCTAGTAGTTATCGTAAATTTGAAGACACGGGACTTAATCCCTAGAGTCAATGCTATTTATTTTTTTATTTATTGATTCTTTATTGCATCCTTAATACAAAATAATATAAAGGGCGGACTTAATGCCTTGAGGCATTCTCTACCAGTCAACCAATGGAGTGGTGAGAATTTGACGTAGGTGTGAATTAACTACATAATATATACTTACTACTATGGGTTGGCTCGACCGGGGAAAGACCACACTCTCACAGAATACCAGCGTAAAATAGCAGCCTAATACTGCTGTGTTTCGTATGGTGAGTGTAGAGATCCGGAGAACCTTTTTTTACTGGAAACGAGGTATTCCATCTTAGTCCTCAGGGGTGACAACGTATTTGCGTTTTGATTCTTAGTCGAAGATAAATGTAGATGTCTATGGGCCACAGCATCCACTTACTATCAGGTGGACTGTGTGCTCGTTTGTCACCCTTATTGTATAAAAAATACATATATACAAATATTTAAATACATGCATATACATAGAAATATACATATTTAAATACATAGGTACATAATTGGTACACATAAATGACTATGAATATATACGTCTGTTTAGCAATACATATTTAATGAATCAGTCATGTAAAAAGCGTTAACTTAATAAATGTTCACGGATCAACTATAAGTTTTAATGAAATTATATTCATTTTTATCGTCGACTTGAGCCAACGACGGGCTTGCTACCCGTCACGTTGATTCGAATGAAACCCAGTGGAGCAAGAAAAAGAGAAAGAGTTCATTTTTATTGCAACAAATGCTTATCTAGTCCGTAGTAGTAGAATCTAGTTTAGTGAAATAGAATAGGTTGTTTACATTTTATGTTAATAACAGCGACACTGACACTATGAGAGATGCATTATCATGGTGCATTGGATATTTTTCGTTGCTGCAATAGCACAATTTTAATAAAAATTGACAAGACTTGTATGTTATAGGTAACTTTTATAAAATGTAATTTTGGTATTATAAAATGGAGACATAATATATAAATAACATGTACTGTGACTTCTTTTACAATTTGATCAAGAAATGTAAAAGAAGATAGCCTTATGTAGCTGTGATACATATCACTATACATACATATAGGAAAGGCAAAAAGAACTATAATATCAAAAGGGTTTCTTGTACGATAGATACATATTCATGCTTAGGTATAATGTACCCAGGTGGGCGCAAGTAATTAGTGCTGTAAGTTTAGGTAGAGAATAGAAACTTTATAACAAAAGCTTAGTGACTTTTGTCCTCATAAAGATTATAATAAAAATTTTAGTTTCTTGAAATATTTCTTTGCGATCAAATATTAGAAAACCATTATACCTCGTAAGTTTTGAGATTTGATTGAGTGTAGCGCAATCTTCTATTTACCTATCAGAAATGACTAAATGATAAAATATATAATACAATGTAGTAATAAAATGCTCCCGAAAATCAATTTACGATTTTTACCATATTTATTTAATTACCAAAAACAACAATGTTCCTAACTTTAGAAAAGTTATAAATAATTATTTAATTCTCGTGATTCATATTTGCATTCAGACCTTCCTAGCGTTCACTTAATCATGTTGAATGTAAATGCGTTTAATCTTGAATAATATGAAATAGAGGCGGGTCTTTATTTTAAATTATTCAAGGCTTTAAGTAGAACACCGGAATAAATGAGCTTCACTTAAAGTATGGTTTGTATGGAAGACAATAAAATCGCCAGCATTAAATGGTGTTATGAAAAAATCGGTTATAGTTTTGTTTTATAGTGAAGTAATATTTTTTTTTTAGTATTATATTAATACGTGTTGTAGCTACTTAAAAGAATATCTCGTAACCGCGTAGTGGCGGTGTAAGAATATCCAGCACCCAATTAGTGAAGCGCTGCTTCAATGTGTATTAACTGACTTTTATCATCGTCATCATCATAGAGCATATCACAAGTCCACTGATGAAATAAAGCCCTCCCCCAAGAAACGCCACAAAGCACGTTCCTGAACCAACTGCATCCCTCGACTTCCTACGTCTCTTACCAGGTTATTACTCCATCTAGTGAGGGGCCGGCCTACGCGGCTCATATAATATATATATATATATATATATATATATATATATATATATATATATATATATATATATATATATATATATAACACTTAAAATTAACCATGTCATTGGTGCCACTGGGATGAAATCCGGGTTATTCCCATTTCGTCAAAGAGCGGTATATCACTATCACATCGTATAATTGCTAGCCGTAATTAATATACCTAGACCGCCAACTGCAACATATTTTACAATTTTAGTTAAAGAAACTAACAGAATTAAGATTGGGTCCAAAATACTCGATACTCTTACAGTAACTGCTGCTGCTTTTCTCTTTTTTATAAATTCAACTATTACATAGGCAAAAAAAGTTAATTTAGTTGTTCGATGCAGTATGGATACAAGAAAATGTCGCCTAATACTATATGGGTACGTGTTAAACTTTCAAAATTAAAATGGCGTTTTTCATCCTATGTGAATTTGTTTCATCAGAAGTGCCATTAAAAATAAATAAACATATAAGCATCAGGAACGTTTAGAAATTAATGTATTCTTTTTATAAATACTTTTTACTTATAATACGCTCTCTAATGGAATAGGAAATACTATCTTAGTGATATTTCATCGAGGGCGAGACAACAACAAGTATACCTCATAATGAAACCGTGTAAAAGTCATGTTTACAGCTTGATTTTATTTTATCTTATGAAAAACATGAACAAAATCGAATAGTTCAAGCGTGCAAGCCCGCCGCCGCTTGAACGTCGAGACGTACGTTCTTTGTACTAAAATTGTCGCCGCTTTAGTTGTCTACAAGAAGGTCTTAAGCACAACAAAGGCGTAAACAACATGTCTTTTATTTTCGTATGATTCAATTGCACACAGCAATTTTAATTATTATATAATTATAATTTTGCAGAAAAATATTATTCAGGAAAGAAACTATAAGAAAACGGGCAGCAGCATTTTTCTGTTAAGAGTTCAATAAAAAAAACCTGCCGTTTCCGACCTGCCAGCAAATCGTGACAGCTGTAGTAAGTATACTTCCTGTATAGGTATTATACGTAGTAGAGCCATGCTGCAGTTATATTAGTAGTATAGTTGTAGCACGAATAGGTCGGCTCGACCGGGGAGAAGGACCACGCTCTCACAAAATACCAGCCTCAAATAGTAGCTTAATGCTGCTGTGTTTCGTATGGTGAGTGTAGAGAACCGGAGACCCCTTTTACTGGAAACGAGGCATTCCATCTTAGTCCTCAGGGGTGACAACGCATCTGCATTTTGATTCGTAATCTAGGACAAATGTATATGTCTATGGGCCGCAGCAACCACTTACCATCAGGTGGACTGTGTGCTCGTTTGTCATCCTATCCTATATATAAAAAAGATAGTCTATAGGCAGGCATGTGTTCAGAAATTTATTTTTGACGGGCTTTAATAAATTAATTAATTATTCAGGAAAATCCCATATTTGTCATAATACTCGTCTTACTTTTTATAATAATTTATTTGCGACGCCATTATTACTTCTTTTCAATTTTTAGTAACCGTAATTAAAAGCTAAACAAAAGAATCAATATGATATAGGAGTATAAGGTTTTCTTTTATGCCTCTTTTTTATATCGCTAAGGAGTATGTTAGGGCTGAATCAGAGTGACAGGGTGAGAAACTGTGTGATAAAAAAGTGAGTGTGGTTTGCATGAATATGCTGTGACCGGGATTAAGAAAGGAATGCTTCATTGGATTGGTCATGTAGAAAGAATGAATGCGGAAAGACTGACAAAGCAAATATATGTTACAGAAGTGAATGGAAGAGTCGGGCGAAAATGTATCTACCAAATTGTCGATATATTAAAATTGGGCCAAATTAAGAGTACCCTTAACCGAGGAGCATGTATGCGTAGGTATTTGGATGCGGAGGAAGCGAGAGAGATATGTCAGGATCGTGCTAAATGGAATTCTGTAGTCTGGGTGACGGCGCGAGTGTTTATGTTTTTTTTTTTTTTGTAAGGTTTTCCTATTTCCAATTTATTTGACAAGCATGGCCTTATAATATGATTAGGTTACTTATAATATTAATAAAGCGTATCAATTATTCTAATTAATTACGAAAGTGAAATCACACACTTCTAATGTTAATTACTCTATGAAAAAAGTATAGAATTCAAGAAAAGTATAAAACCGTTGTAAAGCCTAAATGTCAGTGATGACGCGAAAAATGTTCTAACGATATAAAAGTAGACATTTTATTTGCTCGACTATTCTAAAGGGAACATTAATATTTTTATTTTCTTTTCTAAGTATCAACGTTAGCTAATTTATTATCTATTTGTACACATAACTGTTACATGTTATATTATATCAGTCTATTCATATAAAATTAACTAATAGTTTAGAGTTTTTGTAAAATAAATATTTAATTAAAAATAAGGTAAAGAGGATATAATCCCTACGATGGGAGAACTTTTCTTAATTGGTATATTGTTATTTCCATACAAACACGATTGCATACAAAGCGAGGTGATAATTACAAATCTTCTTTACAAGAGATCTATGTCCGGAGTGAAAAAGTTCAGGGGTGATGATAATGATGAAGAAGAAGGTATTGCATTACTTTGAGTTCATAGGTGCGCCACTTCTTTTCGCCTTCTGAATAAGCCTGGCTGGCAATCATATCATGTAAGAGCTGCCTACATTCAATACACTAGGTAAAGCTGATTGGTGAGCGTTGAGCCGATATACTCGCAATAGTATTGCGGCCCAACACCAATGTGTGGCATCTTAGTTCAATATTTTTAGGATGATCATCATCATCTATCAGGTAGACTGTGTGCTCGTTTGTCACCCTTATTCTATATAAAAAAAGATTTTCTGCCATCAGTCCCCTTGTTGTTCCCTCAAACTGCTTCTTACACATATTATTCTTTTTCTTCTTAATCAACCCATCACTGTCCGGACCTGAACATAGGCGTCTCGTAGAGAGGATTTGCCATTATCGCTACGCTGGGTATGCACATTAGCGATGATCAGAGTACCATACCTTTCGTACCTTTGAGCTCCTCGTCAACGGTTTGGGTCTAGTCTATCAGAATCCATTAGATCTTTCTAGGCTTTCTCAAAGTTCACCTCTTAAGACACCCATAGTCATAAATGGTATGATTTTCTTACGCTGCCACAACACAGCAACGTTTGTTTTATAATATTATACGACAACGTATATTAATGTAGATAAAACTCATTATTTCAATCGAATCAAAATTTCAATTTAATAAGTCTATCAGTTCAAATCGTAATATTAAAAACATACCAAAACTAAAAGAAGTTAAATATACCTTTTCTTTTTTTTAATTTCTGGGAGTAACTATAGATGTAGTGGTAGTAGTAGTTAGGAAGTGGAATTGATATGCCTTAGCCACCGCCAGAGGAATCCTGTAAACAATATTAAAAGACTTGATATATTACTCTTCCTCTCACTTCAAATTTTCACAAATATTGGCGTGTTTGTTATTTAAAGTAAGTCATTGCTTATTAAAACAAGCTATATATATATATATATATATATATATATATATATTCCCGAATCTGACGTGACCCACACAAACTTGTCGTTAAATATATCTAAAATTGCCTAAATATCTGTGTGAAAATATATAATCAACTAGCTAAAGAATTTAAATTATGATGCGAAAGATTATATGTGAAGCATTAGTATAAATAGTTAAAAACTGAATGTTTTTATGACATGACATGATATTTAGATATTAAATAATTAATTTTGTCATTATATAAACATTTAAAATTATAATTTGCATGCTATTGTTAGCGAAACAAGGTCGTGTGTTTGCAGACGCACTATATTAATTTTTAACATCTTTAAATACCGTGATTCTTGCAAATATATTTTAATTTGCAAGAATCAAGATATATCATTCTCAACCATGCACAAATTCAAAGAAAAGTTTTTCAAAATAATTAAGGTTTTATCACCATTAGATTCAGCCATTCTCATGTTGTCTATAAAAAAATTGTTTGCGTGTTTATGTTTGTCATTATGATGTTCGTAATTGCATATTGTCGCTAGACTGCCTCGTTGGTCTAGTAGTTGTAGTAGCGCGACTGCTGAGCATGAGGTCCTGGGTTCGAATCCCGGGTCGGGACAAAAAATCAATTATTGAGTTTCTCCGTCAAGAAATTCTCAGTAGTTGCCCAGAGAGGGGAAGTTGTCGGTGTCTCACCCCCGTGCCTCGGAAAGCACGTAAAGCCGTTGGTCCTGCGCCTGATCTCTCTCCGCTCGTGTCGGTTTACCGTCCCATCGGATTATGAGAGTGAGGGAATAGAGAGTGCACCTGTGCTTGCGCATACACTTGGGCACTATAATCCTGTCCTGCGCCGATGGCTAGCCTCCGTTGAGACAGGTCGCCGTGGCCGAAATTTGGTCTGGAGGACATTATTATTATTAATTTTATTGTCGCTAAATCGGCTTTATCAATAATATTGATACAATTTTTAAACTACCAATAACCTGCAATCCTCGACGCTTTCATATTTTTTATTGAAATTTTAAAGTAATCTACTTTACGATTAATTACTTAACAAATAATAAGGGGAGACTCATGTCCGATAGTAGAAAGTTTTAAGTAAGGGTGACAATTAAGCACACAGTCCACCTTATATTGAGTGGATGCTGTGGCCCATAGATATCAACCACTATCATCGTTTGAGAATCAAAATACTGATGCGTAAATGGAACGCCTCGTTACCAAAAGAGCCTGCGGTTCTCAGACCATTTTGAGATGTAAGTCTGTGCGAGCGGGTACATTCCTTGACCTACAAACCTTAACACGCTACAGTATTTATAATATAAATACATATTATGTGGGCACTATACTTTTTATGCAGGTTTTTTACTTTCTATGACTAATACTTAGTGGTTTTTCTGTACAGTAACTTCAATTAATTTACAAAATCATATTGATTTTGATTACATAATATTTTTACATAATGACGTGTTGGTACGTCACTACTATAATTATATAGGTACCTACATAATATGTAGCTGACCTTTTTGTAGAGACGAATGAAGTCTACACCGTAATTTTCTACAAATAACGGTTTGCAAACTAATCGAGGTCGCAATTTGCGCGCTACTTTAAACTTCCCTGAAGTTTTGTTACTTATTACGATAAAAAGTCACCCTAGAGTGTAATTTATTAAAAAAAGCATTTTACTAATGTCTTGAAATAAAAAAAAACAGAACAGGATGTTATTTCTTCAATAAAAATATTTGGCATAATAGATATTTACCCGACTTCGCAGAAGTGGCCAACACTGCGAAGGGGGGGGGGGGACAGCACCATACGCTATCGTTAACTAAACGCATGCAGAAAGATCACTAGATTTGTCGAAGTCGCTTTCCCGAGATAGTATTTTGCCTGAATTATACAATGTAATTTTAACGTGGGATAGCCACGTTGCAACTATAATATTGTTGCAGCACGAATGAGTTGTTTTTTTTTAAATATAATAAGGGTGACAAACGAGCACACAGTCCACCTGATGGTAAGTGTAGGCTGTGGCCAAAATGTAAATGTGTTGTCACCCCTGAGGACGAAGATGGAATATCTCGTTTCCAGTAAAAAGGATATCTGGTTCTCTACACTCACCGTACGAAAAACAACAGATTTAAGCTGCTATTTTACGCAGATATTCTGTGATGGTTGGTTATTTTACAAAAATAAAACAAACGTGTTGCTCTATATACGACATTAAATAAAAACGCATATTCGGAATCGCATTTTTAAATAATCGATATAACTATCATACACAATTCGTGAATACTTAAAGAGCTATCAATATTTTAGAGCTACTAAGGAATAATTTTCGAACAACCTCTACTAAATTTCATGTATTTTAAAATTAATAAAATTGAAGCGAAATAGAAAAGTGATGATTACAAAAAAAAAAACATATGCGGCGTTGCCAAATTTCTACAAACAATCTGCTTCGTAGAATGTTACCAGCATGTATCACTTGCAATAAGAATTTCCCTTGAAAGGTACGGAGAAATGAGGATTTGGTCTAAACACTATCGAATAATTGCAAGTGCTCTCTAGTGCATTGAACAAAAGAGATCAGTAGGCATTATTTATTACTTGCACTGGATCCTAGAACTGAACCGGCCCGCTTAGAACAAGTTGCTCCATGGGAAGATCGAAACAAATCAACCAGAGAAAAAACGAACCAGAGGAAAACTAATCTCGATACGAGCAGCAAAGTCTTCCTAATAACGCCTAAAATAAAAAAAATGTGGTTGCCAACTCGCTTTTCAGGCGTAGTAACTGTCGCAAATAATATAGGGGATATTTGCCATAGTTCAGCAGTGGACTTTAATAGGCTATAACGGTAACGCTAACAGCTGTACTTAATAATAATGCGCCGTCACATTGTGAAAAAAATTATAAAAAAAAATAAAACTTAAACTTTCATTAATGATTACTAAAAATAGTACAAAGCTATCACAGCTAGCATATGCTTCTCCATAGAGTTAGATTACGTCTTGTCAATGTAATTTTATAAGTTTATGTTTTTATGTAAAGTATGTTTGGATTCAATAAATATGTTCTGTCGTGAAATGTTGATATGCTGAAATGGATGGACAGACGACTTTTAATGATCGTCTTATGTCTTAGGGGATAGACACTCGTCTCAAAATTCACAGCACGTGAGCAAATCGTGTTTGATTCTTTCCAAGGCCAATAAAATTGTTATTGCAATTTTAATTTTTCAACGAGTTAATCGCAAAGGTGTGCAACTTTTCGTTAATTATGGAATGAAACACTAATTATGTTGATTAAGATAAGACCACACGGGCAAAGCCGTGGGGAAAGGATAGTCTTGAATAAATGACACAGTTTTAATAATTAACTTGACAAAAAATACTTATATAAATTGGATTAAATGTAAAGGTCCATTAGTGAATGTGTGTTATTATTTATCGATTAGATGTTATTAAATACCCATGTCTAATCACAAAGTGGTTTGTTTTCTACAAAGTAAATTTCTTCCATTTGAAAAAGCCACATTTTCATAATATGAACATGTTTTTTTTTTTTAAATTAGTTGAGATTACAAGATAACTACAGATATTCCACAGTGACGACAACACGTTTGCAGAGAGATATTTATTTGGTTCATGACACATGTCAGTAGTGGTCAAGTTTGAGAATACTGCCATCATCTAAAGGCTGGTGCTGTTAAATGTTAGCAAATAATGACTTTGTATTCATTGGAAAGAAATAGGAAAATACTTGTAAGTGATATTTAACTTTTCAAAGTAAATTTATAAAACGCTTAACACCAACACAATGACAAAGAAACTACATACAAGAATAGAACTCTCAGGATTCCTTTCGCCCCTTCTATACTTTGTGGTTAAGTTCCACAAACTCAAAATAATATATTTACTACTTCGTTTTTAGTAAATACAGCAAAGGGTTGGCATTCTTTACCAACATAAACCGACATGATAGGTGTGTTGGAATTAAACAAGGTTGATAGAAACCAGGTTAATAATACTTGGAGACAAGTAAATTTACATAGAATAAATAAATACTACCTAATCACATAGGAATTACATTGAATAAAGATAAATAGCGAATGGTAAGCTTCAATGATTGTTACGATACTCACGGGACCTGGATTCTCTGAGACCCCCACTAACCATCTCCAATGCAAAAGTAATTATATAAAATTTTGTGTGACTGTGGAGTATGTCTGTGCTTTGATTACTACCTTTTCGTCCGTTCTATTTGTAAAAAATCTATGTTTCATCTCAAGGTAATCATCTTTTTGAAAATGATTCACTCGTTTTAAAGAAAATTGCAAATGGAAAATAGTTTATGACGAGTTGTAATAGTTGTGTCTGAAGTCAAGATTTTGTTGTACAAAATCTCGAATTGGGGCGACTGAATCTAGTCTAGTCCAATCCCTAGCTAGCGCGTTTACCACAAAAAAGAGTCCCTCTGTCGTATCTCCTCAGTTTCAGGGCACTCCCCTTGCTGTCTCGGCTAGCATCGGAATCCTCGGCGTCGACAGAATAATGTACAGTTTCGTGGTCACTTGAAAGGGAAGGCGAAATTGGCCTTTAAAAAGCTTAGCGTGCTCAGCAGAGCGGGTAAGTATTTCATGCCGGCACATCGTTTACATTTTACAAGGTGGCCTCACATGGAATACTGTTTCCATCTCGGGGCCGGGGCACCCAGTGTCAGCTCCTTCCACTTGATCGTATCGAATTGTCGACGACTGATTTTTCTTCTGATCAGCTCGATTCACTGGCACTGCGAAGGAATGTTGCATCTTTTTGCATTTTCTATCATAATATCCAACGGGGAGTGTTCTGAGGAATTGTTTGGATTAATTCCAGCCAGCAAATTTCACGAAAGCACATCGCGTCAAAACTCACGAAACTATCTATATATCTGGATATTTGGCGGTCCATTAATTTGCGCTTTACTATGAGATTTTGTCCTCGCACAACCTCTTTGGCGGCATTCTTTCCGGACCGATACGACTTAGGGATCTTCAAGAAAAGAGCTTACCCCTTCCTAAAAGAACGGCAACGCAGCTGCAATTCACAGGAATTGCAGTTGTTCATGGGCAGCGGTAGTCACTTACCATCAGATGAGCCACATGCTCGTTTGCCACCTCTACTATAAAAAAGAAAAAAGTTTATAAGGTTCTTTTCACAGGTGTGTGCTACAAAAATGTCGCTTTGACCCGATCCGATCAAAGGCCTTCACCATGTCCAAACTAACGGCCAACGCCTCCCACTTGGACTCTACTGCCTTCGCCCATTTATCAGAGCAGTTACCTTTTTTAGGGATCGAGTGCACGAAAGTTGATCACTATCTTAAATTCATCAGTTTGATCACTATTTTATCGCCAGCAGTTGACCCTTGTCGGTCCCTACAACATTTATTCGAGCACCATCAAACTATTCCTAACCTTTGCCGAGTTATGTCTTTAAAATTTGTATGACAGCCATCTTGTTTTCCGCCAGTTTAATTTTTTTCACCACCGCTGGAATTTGCCCAGATTGTAATGCCGATATTAATTAAAACGCGACCCCTCGTGTTATATTAGATTCAGTATGACGTCACTTAGCTAACCATGCATTGTCATCCAAACTAAACATGTATGCAAAATTTTGCAAACAGACATTGCAAGTCAAATAAAAGCTTTAAAAATAATTGCGTTTCAATTAAAAAGAAAGATCTATTATTAAGTTTATACATGGCAGGTAGAAATATTCATGGAATACTTTGCTTTTTAGTCCCGACTTATCAAAAACAGCTCCGCATGTAAGTCGACCTTACAAAAAATAAATTCTAATCTATTGCCGGAAAAAAATATATCACACAACAGTCGTATTAAAATAGCCTGAATACCTTACTTTAGAATATATTAGTTGCGTTCAATAAATGATAATGAGTGAGTCACAGGTTGCCTTAACTAAATATTTTGTTTTTATTTTTCAACATAGATAACACCTTTTAGAATAAATAAACTTAAGATGCCTTTTTCCTAAACTTAAAGCTTCTTTCTTAAAGAACTTTTCATCTTTAGCAACAAAAAATTTCAGTATTACAGCGATCTTTAATTCTCCATCCCCTCATATAGTCCTTCAATCTCGGAAACAGATATAAATCACTAAATACAAGGTCTAGTGAATATGGACGACCCTTAAACCAGCATTTCGAATTGCAGCCATATCAACAGCGAATTTGTGAGGTGGAGATGATGGTACTTTTCAAATCGCCAAAAGAAACTACGTATAATCCATTGTTATTAATAAATATAAAAACAACCACCAGGTTCTTTTACTAAAAATTCTAAAAAGCCTTGGGATTTATTTTATCTGGCTTATCTCTGCGCATCGGTAAGCATTCCTGGTACCCAATTTGCGGATACTTATTAATTTTCAAAGTGATCATGTAAAATGCTATGCACATTACCTGTTGTAATATTTATTTCTTCGGCAATAAAACGTAACGTGACATGATGATTTACTAAAACAGTTTAAATTTTTTTAGTGGCCAGTGATCACTATATTAACCTTGCAATTTTAACTAGTACTAAGTAAGATTATATTTTTCCTTATTTGTTGCGATTTACTGTACCATCTGCTTATGTCACATATAAATCAATAAATATTGAATAAAACTATATTTACGGATTTTATCGCGTTTAATTAACTACTTTACCTTATTTTTATTCAGTTTTTTAATATTAAGTTTTGGTCCGATTTACACAGAACGAGCTTACAGCATCTTAAAGTCTTGCAGTGGTATGCTTGGGTTTGGGTTTAATATTATTAATTATAGGATTTCAATATAGGATCCCAAGCAGATAGCAGCACCCATCCATCTTCTCTATTGTTTTTAATTTTAATAACCTCGCGTATCATCCTTGGTAGGAATCGGTGTTCTTTTGCGAGGATTTGTGGTTTATCAAATCTAATGTAATGGTGGGGACGATTTTGATCATGTTCACAGACTGCAGACTTCCCGGCGTAGGTGCGTAGCGTAGGTACTTCACGTCAACTATATGTTTTTTCACGCGGATTTTTATGGATATTTTTGTTTGACCTATTTAAGAGAGACTACATTCACAATCTAACTTGTACACTCCTGCATGTTGTAGAGAGATATTACACTTAACGGATGGTAAAAATTGACTAATCTTCTTCGGCGGCTTGTTGTTTGACTGTGACTCCTCTGACATACGGTAGTACAGCAGGCACACGCTCGACTGTGGCCGGCTTCACTCGGTCACTGTGACGTAGGCGCCAGACCCGAAGCTTGTTGTCTAGCAATACTTGCTTGACGTGCTGAAACTCGGTGTCCAGATGAATTCTGACACAGATTCCTCGTGCTCTCTGAAACAAAGATTTACCCACGGTAGCTAATCGTGAAGGATAATGGTGAGATTCGCCATTTAAATATCGGTTGGGGTCTTTTTCCTATACACAGTGTGAACAATAGTGTTATCAGGATTTCGGATGACTAAAACATCTAGGAAAGCTAAAGAATTATCTGCCTCTAACTCCATTGTGAATTGTATTTAAGAGTTTATAGAGTTAAGGTGGTTTCAAAATGCATGCATGCTTACTTTGTCAGATGATAAAACTGTGAAAGTATCGTCTGCATACCGCTTGTAGAATCTTGAATTTACAGGAGCAGTAAGAAAAGCTTTCTCCTCAAAGTCCTCCATGAATATGTCGGCGACTATAGGAGATTTAGGTGAGCCCATTGCCACACCATCTGCTTGCTTGTAGTTCCACAATAGATAGCCAAATGTGATGCAGTGTTTGAGTAATACTGCATATTCAGGAGGCATGCTATTATCTTCTAGCTTCCTAGTTACAATTGTGTGTCTCAGTGCGAGTGACTCAACATCAAAGCTGACCATAGTTTCATTGTCAGCGAGATGTACGTCTTTTATCTCACTATCAAAATGGTATGAATCCTTTGTATGTGCTCTAGTATGTCCTCTCAGTGGTGACAGTATTTTTCTAAGTGTTGTGCCAGCTTATAAGTCGGTGAATTGATCTGGCTCACTATTTGACGTAGTGGAATTTAAATATAAGTTAAAGTAGTTAATTAAACGCGATAAAATCCGTAAATGTAGTTTTATTCAATGTGTAGTGTTCGTGTAAATTTAAGAAGTCATTAAATCAATAAATTAATGAAAATTGCTAAAACCAAGGATCGCATAAACTATTTTCACTTCACTCAGTATTCATCTGTGGCCTTGATGAGTAGATTCGCGCTATTTCCTACTCATTCGACGACAAAATCGGTTGCTCACATAACAGTGCAACAAAATAATTAGTTTTGTCAATCGTAGAGCCACGTCATCGTGCCTAACTCGCACTCTGAGTGTCGTCAGACATCAAGATGACTTTATTGAAGTACCAGTTATTTAGAAAACGAAAACAAAACTTCAAACCAGAACGTGTACAAAAAATAAGCAACACAAAACAGTTGTTGTTTTTCTTAATTATGACACTTTTTTCTCCAAATTGTGTTTTTGTATGTTTTCCATTTAATAAAATAAAAAATTACAAGAATACTTCTTCCATCTCTTTCTCCTTTTCCCTTTTAATATGAAAATCGACTAATAGAACATAATTAATGGAATCAGGCGTTGATTTGCGGAAGTTCATTATATGAAAGGTAGTTCTTCAAACTGGGTGAGACACATCGTTTTATTTCATTTAGCGGAAGTGGGCAAAATAATTTTTACTAATTTAAGTAGAACACACCATCAACACAAAGTATAAAGTATAATTTACATAGTAAATAATATAATTTACATTTACATTGCATCGAATTGAAATAAATTGCTAACTAGTACTGAACACTGGTTAAAATTTAAAATTAAAATTATGCATATGGTCTATATTTAGTCGCCAACGACAAAAGCTGAAACATAAATTACTCTATGCAAAGGCTCATAAACTAACAGCGGTAGTCATTTGCAAGCGGCGAGTTCCAACAACCAGATCATATCACTTTTTTCTACGGCAATACACAATAAGGGAAATGAAAAATTTTGCTTTTTAAGAATGTTATATACGTGGTAGAGCCACGTTGCAGCTACATTACAGTTGAAGTATGAATGGGTCGGTTCGACCGGGGTAAGACCACCCTCTCACAGAATATGTATGGTGTGTGTAGAATACCGGAGACCCTTCTTACTGGAATCGAGACATTGTATCTTAGTCCTCAGGGGTGACAACACATCTGTAATTTGATTCTCAATCGAGGATAAATGTAGATGTCTATGGGCCACAGCATACACTTACCATCGGGTCGACTGAGTGCTGGGTTTTCACCCTTATTCTATATCCCTTATTGTGTGTTATTCTATTTTACTTACTATTCATTGAAATCATGTTATGTATAAATGTTATTTCAAAAATAAAACCAGCAAAGCTATTGCGTTTTTCTTAAAAAAAAATAATTTCTATGAATTTTTGGCAGTATAGTCTAAACACACTCTTAGGGCTTGCGCTTACAGACGGCATGGCATGGCACGGCGTGTCAAGGCATACATCGGCATGCCAAAAGAACCTGTGATATACCAAGGCACGCCAAAGGATCTTGTGGCATACCGCGGCATGCCGAAGGATCCTGTGGCATCCCGCAGCATGCCACACGAGTCAAACCACGCGCGTGCAAGTTGCTGAGATTGCTACCGCAAGGGGCTATATTCAACCTTGTTTCAATTACTTCGCCCTCATATTTCGTTAACAGCATAAAGTAACCTATGCGTTTCACGTGATGAAGCGGCGTGCCGCAACATTCCATGGAATGCCGTGAAGTGCCGTAGCACTCCTTGGAATGCCGTGACGTGCATCAGCATGCCGCGGTCAAACGAGACGTTTCAGTCTATTCGTGTTGAAATAAAGTAATTTCAGTGCTAAGATAACGTTAAAATCACTTCGAAAATCTTTTTTCCACGAAAAAATCCTTTGACACGCCGTGCCATGCCGTGCCATGCCATGCCATCTGTAAGCGCAGGCCCTTAATCTCGTGACTGTTGAATGGAGAGTGATACTGCTAGTCAAACAGACCAGTCTCCCAATACGAGACTTACTACATAATAGCTTGAATTGAAGAAGTGATTAAATGGTACCAAAGCTCCGAGTCTTTGCCAGAAATCTGTTTGAACCGAATGTTTGGTTAAAAACCAACTGTGGTAGAATCGTTTCCTGGACTCTAAGGATTTGGATTTTAAGTGAGACTGAAAGGTTCTACGGATACCTGTACAACAAACTGACGACGATAAGTTTCGCTGGAGTGACATGCAAGTGAGAGAATGGACCCAAGAACAAGACTTATCCGTCTCTATTTCATTTATATCCCGATCCAATACTAGAATGGCTCTCCAATCCCATAAAAATGGCAAGGCTCCCGGCAAAGATGGAATTACAGCGGAGCTTTTGAAAACGGGTGAAAATCCGGTACTTAAAGTCCTTCAAAAGTTTTTTTAATTCTGTCCTGGATAGTAACGGTGCTATTCCGAAGGCGTGCAGAAAAAATGTAGTGGTCTTGTAAGAACAAGACCACTACATTTTTTCTGAATAGTATTCATAAAGAAAGACGATAATGCTCTATTGGAAGAACTTCGGGCACATTTCCCTTCTGAGTCGCGTTTATATGCCCATTTTCGACAGTAATTACAAATAGCCTTGCAAGCAACCTCAATGACTTTCAGCCTCCCGAATAAGTCGATTTGCGAAAAAGTCAGTGAAGAAGTCGAAAAAGTCAAGAAAAAGTAAATGGTATTTAAAAAAAATAAGTGTATGACCCAATTAAAAGAAAGGGGAATGAAAGTAAACGCAAGTAAGACGAAATTGGTTTTTGAAAGAGAAGAAAGCAAAACGGTATGTGAAATAAGAATAGAAGGAGAGTTAATTGAGCAAGTGAATGAGTTTGTGTATTTGGGATGTGTATTCAGCAGGGATGGTAGATATGATAGGGATATAGAACGACGAGTAAATGCAGGGAATAGAAATGGGGCACTACACTCTATTATGAAGAACCAGAATGTGTCAAAAAAGGCACGTATGGTAATTCATAATGCTGTGTTAGTACCTACTTTAATGTATGGTAGTGAAAGCTGGGTGTGGCAGAAGAAGCAGGAAAGTAGAATAAATGCTGTAGAAATGCGGTCTTTAAGGAGTATGCTAGGGTTGATCTGAATGACAGGGTGAGAAATTGCGTGATAAGAGATAAATGTGGTATTCAAGATGATGTTGTGACCAGGATTAAGAAAGGAATGCTTCGGTGGTTTGGTCATGTAGAAAGAATGAATGAGGAAAGAGTGACAAAGCAAATTTATATGGCAGATGTGAACGGCCGAGTCGGGAAGGGACGCCCTAGAAAAAAGTTTATCGACCAAATTGGCGATATTTTGAAAAAGGGGCCACGTTAGAAGTACCCTTAACCTACGAGCATGTATGCGTAGATATATGGATGTAAAGGAGGCGAAAGAGGTATGTCAGGATCGTGCCAAATGGAAGTCCGTAGTCTCTGCCTACCCCTATGGGTGACAGGCGTGAGTGTTTATGTATTTATGTAGTGCAGTATATAGTTCTTATAGTAAAGTAGTTTCATATGCAGCTATATCTACACATATATGGTTTACCATTCATTAACAATTAATAATAATGGAAAACGTATACTAAATTGATATGGCTAAATAAGAGTTATTAAACACACAAGCGGCGCGTAACTTTTGTTAACCATAAAAGCTTACCTATACAGAACTGAGTTCTGCACGAGAAAGTTTGTGAAATTTTATATAGATAGGCTACAGAATTAGCTACTGTTTTAATAACCCAATTTTCCATTAAAATTTAATAAACGTACCATACTCGTAAATAATAAATAAAGCTATATTTTTCACTTTTATCAATACATTGCGTTAAAAAAGTTTATGTTAAATCCCATGTGAAGAATAATTTTCTCAAAATAGCGTGTTATAAATACACCTATTTATCCTTACTCGGAAGCAATAATATCGAAAGCTCATAAACTAGTAAATATCGTGGTTGTAGTCTAATCAAAAACACATTAACATGTCGCATGATATATTATTTCGACACGTACAGAAAATGCTTGAGTTAAAACATTCACACATATTCTAGAAGTAAAAGTATATATAGGTATATAAGATAGTAAAAATTACTCAAGTACCTAAAGTAAATTAAAAAAACTATTTTTTAAGTGAACCTACGTACTCGTTTTGTATTGCAAAGACATAATTTATTATATGTTTAACTTTCCCATTTTTATTTTACTACTTTTATTATCAACCCATTAATACAGGATTCGATTTTTGAAGAAAAAAAAAACAATATACGTATTAAAGTCCTCATAGTTTGATTATTCATTAACACTACTGTAATATTACAGAGAACACTTAAACTCTGAGCTACCACGGCGCTCAAGTAAAAGTATGAGTCTCAGTAGCCACTAACACTAGACTATTATTACCGCTCGTTTGCATAGCATATCACAAACAAAGCGACTGGAAAAAAAAGAGAAAATAAAACCTCAAACAGAATCATAAAAATAAACTTTTAATTGTTTTTTGTTCTAATACGGACTTGTTATTCATATATAATACACTCAATAGTAATATGAAAAACTAATAGGAAAAAATAAATGAAGATCTAAAATAGCAATTCAATGAATAGAGATGTTGAGCACCATTACGAATGTGCTATTATAAATACGTCGTGGTGGAGGCATGAAATGTTCAGGAGTGAAAAGATGTCGTTTACTTAAGATATGGAATACATAAATCAGTGGCAGAAAGCAGCGTCTAAACTGCAACATGTCAGGTGGTGCAATCGTCAATGCCTTGATATATCGTAACACAATGGTAACTTTAGCAAATCAAAAGAAGGTGAGAGGCCTAGGATATGCAGCAGTCGATTTTCATGAAAAAATGGTCTAGTATAGGATATGAAGAATAAGGTATGTCCTAACTTTATCGTACAACAAACAAAAATACAGGCATAAAGCTAGGCTCCACCGCGATAGGACCACGCTCTCACAGAATACAAGCGTAAAATAGCAGCTTAAGGATGCTGTAATTCGTATAGTGAGTGTAGAGAACCGGAGACCTTTTTTACTGGAAAAGAGGCATTCCGTCTTAATTCTCAGAGGTGACAACGCATCCACATTTTGATTCTTAATCGAATATAAAATTGTAGATGCCTATGGGCCACAGCATCGACTTACCATCAGGTGGACTATGTGCCCGTTTGTCACCCTAATTCTATAAAAAAAAGGTTTCGTAACCGTACGCAACTACGTACATACATACACACACGTTCTTTTACATCATGTCTTTTGAAGAATGTGCCAGATCTGCCATGCATTACAAGCTGGTAGATGACCACAAAGCCGATAACCTCGCACTGGTAAAGATGCCTTCAATCATCAGCTACTTTAATATAAGTCCACGTTTTTTGTTTGATTCTGCATCGGTCTGTCATCAAAGCCTAGTTTGTTAATCAGCAAGGTGCACTGCATCTAGAAAAGGTTACACCAAGGGGTGACTCATATGTTATTCTATAGTAAAATGATAAAAAAGTATAGTAATGCAAGTCATTCCTTTATATGCGAAGAACTAAATAAACATATTATGAACAATCAATCTTCATTTTAGCAAGTTAATGGATGTGGTAACGCAACTACAATTCCCTCGCAAGACATCAACGGAAATAGGTTAACATGTGCGTAACAAAATATTCTATTGATATAAAAGTCAGATTAATCGCACGCAGAAAAATGATTTCATATTTTTTTAAGTTAACGGTGAATGATCGTATCGTTGTTTAATACGATAATATTACAGTTTTGTTGTTGCCAATTTTGAGCACGACTTTTTTCACTTTTAATAAATCGTAAAGTAGACAATGACGTCATATTATTGGATACTATTTTTTATAATCAAAGTACCCGGTTGACCGAGCTTTGCTCGGTATTTTTCGCTCGGTTTTTTTAATTCGTGTGTTTTTATAATTAGATACAAATTACATACTGATGAAATACGAATGATATTTTTTGATCGTAGCGACATAATAGAAAAAACTGAACTGGTTATTTGAATAAAAAATCATGAGTGCAATTAGTTAATTTAAATTTTCGTGTTTTTAAAAAATACTAAAAAAAGGCACGAAAAAATAGATTTTCTCAAAAAAGAAAGAAACTTGAAAAAAAAAATTAAAAGAAAGTCGGTCGGTCGGTCTGGGCTCGAACCGAGGTTTTACGATTCTGTATTCGCCCATTATACCAATTAAGCTATTTATACATTAACAGTCTGTCAAAATTTACCTTGTTATTCTAACAATATTGTAGCAGTTTTTCATTGGCCTAAAAATACGGACAAAAATACATTTTCTAAAAATAAATCCTAGCTAGATCGATTTATTATCCCCGAAACTCCCTGGACACTAAATTTTATGAAAATCGTTGGAGCCGTTTCCGAGATCCCGGATAAATAAATAAAAAAAAAAAAAAAAATATATATATACAAGAATTGCTCGTTTAATAGTAGGTATTTACCTTCATCATCAACAGAATTAAATCATCATGATGACAGCCTATCAAGTGCCACTGCTAAACAGAGGTCTCCTCCATAAATTACCTCATAGGGGCTTATATTTTTATTTTACTTACTTTAAGCCGTGGTGGTTTTTTTTTATAGAATAGGGTGACAAACGAGCGCACAGTCCACCTGATGGTAACTGGTTGCTGCGGCCCATAGACATCTACATCTAACCTCGTGTACGAAAATGAAGATGCGTTCTCACCCGTGAGGACTAAGATAGAATGTCTCGTTTACAGTGGAATGGGTCTCCGATTCTCTACACTCAATATACGAAATACAGCGGCATTAAGCTACTATTTTACGTTGGTATTCTGTGAGAACGTGGTCCTTCCTCGGTCGAGCTGACCCATTCATGCTACAACTGCACAACTAATATAATTGGTAAGTGGCGATGGAGCCCTAGATGGTAAATCGCAATGTCTTTATCAAGGGCCCATTCATTCTTGCCTTGAAGACGATCAGATTGTAATCGGACGGAAAGATAGACGACGGCAAATTGTTACACTTCTTTGCTGTACGCATTACGAAACACGAAGCAAACCATTTGGCTCTAATGTTATTTGTCACACCTGCAACGCTTCGCAGGCGGGTTGGCGACTGAAGTTTTTTTATTATTTTGAGTTTGTATCTGAAAGATGCTGCTGGCCATCCCTGATTAGTTTTCCTCTTCCGTCTCTTACGAAATCCATGGGAAGATATGGGGAATCTGAATCGATTCGGAAGTAGAAGGTATATACGTACCGAAGTTCATTGGTGCCAATGCGGATCGAATCCGGGTATGTATGTCTACTTAAACATAATATTAGAACCACAGGAGAACCAGAGTACCCTTAATAGTAAGCTCAAGTGGCAATGCGGTGGCCATATAGCTCGCAAAACGGATGGGGAATAAACGTTCTCAAATGGCAGCCTCTTACCGATAAGGGAAGTGTAGAGCGGCCCCCCACTAAATCGAGTGAATACCCGATAAGAATGGAATCCAATGGATGCAGATGGTTCAGGACCGTGCTTTGTGGCGTTCCTTGGTGGAGGCCTATGTTAAGCATTGGACTTGTGATGTACTGAAATGATAATGATGAGGATGAAACATAATATTAATTTATTAGTAATACGATTTGCAATAGTGGTGGGTCGTAGCCAAATTTTTGACGAACGTAACGCAACCGTTTTCCCGACGACGAAAACGGTTGCCAAAAACGGTTGTCGTTGCAACTGGTTTGAAGACGGCTTAACGGATCTTTGGACTTATCCAATATGGAATATAATTGCGTTTTCGTCAAGTGAAATGGTTGCAGTTTCTTACAACTATCAATGATTTTTATTAACGTTTGTAAACGAATGCGTAACCAAAGACTACAATAAAACGCGGAACTTTAAGGATGACGATGCGACGAGTGAGATAGATAGTTGAATCATTGCGTTCTCGACTGTATTTTCATAGGTGTAAAATAAAAAAACGCATCAAGTAATTCGAAGACTGGTTTGTGCAGCGAAGACTGTTTGAACTCAGGACGTAAAACGGTTTCATCGTCGCAGAACACAAAACGGTCTTTGTAAATAGTTCGTCGTCGCAACGCCCACCCCTAATTTAAAGAAAAGTTTAAAAAAAACTTTTAGCTCACAGGTTTGTGACGAGTTAATCATTACTAACGATTCGTTAGTGGACTAAGCTACGGCGAATCCCAAAAGGTAATGATTTTTTTAGATTTTACTGTATATGTTACGGCTAATAGCCGAAGTGCGGTTACACCTAGTTCTAGGCGGCTAGAACTAGGTGCGGCCAGCAGTATGTTACGGCTAATAGCTGAAGTGCGGATATACCTAGGTGTATTGGCTAATACAAGGTATATAAATACCGCACCTTAACCTACTCTCACTTGATATGTTTTTCTATATTTTTAACAAATTTAACAGTACACCTAAATTTAACCAATTACTGCTGACTGCACCTAGTTCTAGCCGGCTAGAACTGGGTGTAACCGCACTTTAACTTTCAATATTAACATATACACATATATATTATATCCGTACGAGTAAGTTAGTTTGTATATTTGTTATTTGATTTGCGTAGTTATTTTATGTATCAATTAAGAGGATAGAGTAAGTCAGCTCAAATTCTAATTTCGCCCCCACTTCCCCGCGCGTCGTATGCTATGTACCGATGTGTTTGTAATCACTAATACTGTAAGTAGAAAGATCGTTAGACACTTATTTCATTAGGTTTATCATATTTATGCCTGTTTCTTAACGCCAAGCCAGCCGCTTCTTATTTTTATCACGGTTATTTCCCATTTTAATTTTACGTCGTACTGTTGCGTAATGTATATTCTGATCGTAAGCGACACAACTTCTCCCTTCAAAAGCCTAAGCGATACTAACGGTGCGACAGGAATCAAGCTCAAGACGCCGATAGTTTAGGTAATTTCTTTTTACAGTGAAAATAATGGTATTTTAAAAAAAAAGTAAATAACATAAGCACTGCTTTATAGTTAGTTCAGTTAGTATGCAAAGTTTCATGATCTTATTTAAAGTATTTTATGAATAACAGCGGTTTATTGTTTATTTTGAAGGTAACCTTGGATTTTTTTTTTTATCGAGAAAATTTTACGAAATCGTGTTTTCGTCTAACATAATCATTAACATTAATCCTCAACTTTACCATATATTTAATTCAAAATTAATGCTGCAATATTTTCGGCATAACTAAGGATCTTGCTAAGCCATTTGACATTATATTTCCCCTTAAGCACTACAGGTTATACACATATAGTCCGTTACTGTTTGCACTGTCTTATATTTTGTGTTACGTTATGTACTAGACACACACATGTAGTGAATATATTTTTATCTGTAAAAAATGCCCCAAAAAGTAAAAATTCACTGCTAAAAAAAGGTGAAATTATTGACTCTTTCTGTTTACTATCATCGATACATCATTTCCATTAAGAGCGTTGAGACCTAAAATAATTTGGTAAATCAATAGGTACGAGATACAGGTCTAAGATACGAGTACATAGGTTTTATTTCTTCGTAGTATGAAATGACCTCGCTGTCACTGGCCTTTTGAAAGAATAAGATTGCCTTTGAAAGCACAAAGTTTTGGTTTTCAGGAATCATAATTCTTTTGTTTTTGTAAAAATCTATGTTTTGACAACTTCCTTTTGCTCCGTAAATTAAAGTTTAAATATTCTCATCCGCAACTACCATTGCGTAGATACAATTCCTCTGAAGCGGAGATGTAAATTGCTTGTGGCCGTCCCAAAGTAATTAGCCTCCTTCTATAATCCCTCCTAATTTATACAAATAAAAAATCAAATTTTGTGATATATTAAAGTTGGATGATAAAGAATCTTTGTATTTATCTTGCCAGATATATTTACGTGTAAGCACAGTGTTATAAACAACATTAAAATAAATGCCATCAAATGATACAAAATCTGTTCAATTGTTGTATTAATGATCTGATTACCTTAATTTTAATTAGAGCTCAACAACCACTCAAACTCAAAGATAAGAAATGAGGGATGAGCTTTTTTCGATTTCGCCCGTCCCCACTTTCAAGTTAACATGAGGCTTGGTTCGATTTTCATAGAAAAATACTCAATGGGTTTTTATGAAACTATAATGCGCGTGGAATAAAATTGCCTTGAATTCGATATCTTTAATTGTTCTCGGGATATGCACGACGAATAGTTCGAATAAATGGAAAAATGTTGGAAAAATGTAACAACTTTATATATATATATATATATATATATGTGTGTGTGTGTGTGTGTGTGTGTGTGTGTGTGTGTGTGTGCGTGCGTGCGTGCGTGCGTGCGTGCGTGCGTGCGTGCGTGCGTGCGTGCGTGCGTGCGTGCGTGCGTGCGTGCGTGCGTGCGTGCGTGCGTGAGTGCGTGCGTGCGTGCGTGCGTGCGTGCGTGCGTGCGTGCGTGCGTGCGTGCGTGCGTGCGTGCGTGCGTGCGTGCTGCGTGCGTGCGTGCGGTGCGTGCAGCGTGCGTGCGTGCGTGCGTGCGTGCGTGCGTGCGTGCGTGCGTGCGTGCGTGCGTGCGTGCGTGCGTGCGTGCGTGCGTGCGTGCGTGCGTGCGTGCGTGCGTGCGTGCGTGCGTGCGTGCGTGCGTGCGTGCGCGTGCGTGCGTGCGTGCGTGCGTGCGTGCGTGCGTGGGGCGTGCGTGCGTGCGTGCCGTGCGTGCGTGCGTGCGTGCGTGCGTGCGTGCGTGCGTGCGTGCGTGCGTGCTGCGTGCGTGCGTGCGTGCGTGCGTGCGTGTGCGTGCGTGCGCGTGCGTGCGAGCGTGCGTGCGTGCGTGTGTGTGTGTGTGTGTGTGTGTGTGTGTATATAATAAATACTTATAATACGTACAATGTCGAATTGTTTACCATCGGCGACTTTGTCGTACCGATGATACTTGGGGACCTTCAAACAACGAACTCACTGCTTTTAAAACCCGGCAACGCACCTGCTATTCCCCAGGTGTTGCAGTTGTTTATGTGCGGCGGTTGACACTTACCATAATGTGAACCGCATGCTCGTTTTCCCCTTCTTTTATAAATAAAGTTAATTAAATGAGTTATTTGGACAACTATTTTGTGATCGAATATGACGTATTACTTGGCTCTACTAGTTGCAAACTACGGTCTTACCGGAAATTAGCAAGTGGGTTAACACTAAAGCAGAGAAAGAGATGAGAGGTATGTTTTTATACATATTATAGCTCTAGTACTCCTTGCTTCAAATTTTTTTTCTTTACAGGTTCCGCTTTTACGACCGGTGTTAGACGCTTACGAGCTTTAAACAAACTTAAACTGTATTAAATAAGTTGACCTAAATAATGAGAATAAATATATAATATAACAAAAAATATAATATTTGTATATATATACAAATATTTATATACACATATTCATCATTTATTTATTTCTATTATTTTTCTATATATCTATATTAGTACGTTTACGTAAGTATATATGTATTTATTTACAATATACGGCTAGTCATTTTTAGCACCTACCAACTTTTACTTGTCTAATGTCTCCCAGAATTGGTTGGTAGAGAATGCCATAAGGCATTTAGTCCGCCTATTGTAACCCTTAGATAAAGGTAACACAATAAATATTAAACAAACGAAATAATTTTTTATGCTTCTTATTTTTATATTTCTATCTTATTATTATAACTTTAAAAGTAGACAGCCTTTATAGAAGTATAATTTATGACTTAAGACGATGATGAACAAACTTATACATCGTGTACCGGTTATGGTACGACCATTAAGGGCCTTATAAAGTTAAAAATGATCAAAATAACGCTAAAACCTTGTGTTTCCACAATTAATGATTCTCTATGACACCATAATAAAATTTAGATTAAAAGTCTTAAAGTAATATGTATATTACCAACTATAAAAGTCTTAAAGCATTCAGTATATCACTAGCTACCCGAAACATAATAACTTTAAATTTAAATTTAAATTTGGTACATAATACGTTGTGTTTAATTTTAGTGAGGAACTTAGTTTCTATGCAGCTTGTAAAGTTTTGCAACAGTATAAGGTAACTCTATTTTCTTGTTCAATTATTAGAAATATCATAATCATTTTAGTTTTAAAATCTATCCATCTTGCTGTAGCTATGATATAAGATAAAAGATAAAATATGAAACATGATCGGCCATCTTTTATCTGAACGCCGCGCCATCATTGTTTTTGTTGTATCATCATTATCATCATCATTACAGCCCTTCACAAGTCCACTGCTGAACATAGGCCTCCCCCAAGTAACGCCACAAAGCACGGTCCTGAGCCACCTGCATCTATCGACTTCCTGCATGTCTTACCAGGTCGTCACTCCATCTAGTGGGGGGTCGCCCTACACTACGCCACGGTACGAGGCTGCCACTCGAGAACCTTTCTTCCCCATCGGTTATCGGTTCTTCGAGCTATATGGCCGGCCCATTGCCACTTCAGCTTACTAATCCGTTGGGCTATGTCGGTCACTCTGGTTTTACTGCGGATATCCTCATTTCTGAGTCTATCACGCAGAGAAACTCCGAGCATAGCCCTCTCCATAGCTTTGTTGTATAATTTAATTAATTTAAAATAGGTCTACTGACTTGGCGGTGTAAGAATATCTACTACCCCAAATCATCCCGTGGGTGTAGTAAGAGGCGACAGAGGGGAACAAATCAGGAGATGAGCAGCAGCGTCTTCCTGATAACGACTAAAAATTAAAAAAAAAACTACGGTTGTCAAACCGCTTGCCAAGAGTGGCAACCCATTTTGTTGCCACTCTTGTCCCCCTATGAGGCAATCTATGCGAGCCTGTGATCAGCAGTGGGCTTTAATAGGCTGTAACGATGTACAGAATTTTAGTAGTAATGTAATAAGAATGCAGGAAATAAAGTAAATGGGGCTCTACACTCTATTGTGAAAAGTCAGAATGTGTCAAAAAAGGCACGTATGGCAATTCACAATGCTGTATTAGTCCCTACTTTAACGTATGGTAGTGAAAGTTGGGTGTGGCAGAAGAAGCATGAGAGTAGAATAAATGCAGTAGAAATGCGGTCGTTAAGGAGTATGTTAGGGCTGAATCTGAGTGACAGGGTGAGAAACTGTGTGATAAAAGAAGAGTGTGGTTTGCAAGATGATGCAGTGACCAAGGATTAAGAAAGGAATGCTTCGGTGGTTTGGTCATGTAGAAAGAATGAATGCGGAAAGACTGACAAAGCAAATATATGTTGCAGAAGTGAATGGAAGAGTCGGAAAGGATCGTCCTAGGCGGAAGTTTGTCGACCAAATTGGCGATATACTAAAAATGGGCCAAATTAAAGAGTACCCTTAACCGATGAGCATGTATGCGTAGGTATATGGATGTGGAAGAGGCGAGAGAGGTATGTCAGGATCGTGCTAAATGGAAGTCTGTAGTCTCTGCTTACCCCTCTGGGTGACAGGCGTGAGTGTTTATATATGTATGTAATAAGAATATATCTTTAAACAACCTAAAAGGTGTCAAACCAAAACTTTGATAAATATTGTCTTTCATTTTGTAAAACAACGCTTACCAAATGGAGGAATTAATTTGAAATAAGTATACAGAATTTTAGTAGTAATGTAATAAGAATATATTATGTTTAAACAGTCTAACAGTAGTTTAAGTGTCAAACCAAAACTTTGATAAATCTTGTCCTCCATTTTGTAAAACAACGTTTTTGTTTGATACTACGGCTGTTAAAGTTATATTATTATTACATTAGAACTAAAATTCTGTATACTTATTTTAAATTAAATTACTATAAAGTTATATAAACTGGCTATGTAGTTATACCAATATCATATTATTTTTTCTCTTGCTCGGGTAGTGGCGGTTTAATAATATTAACTACCACATTTCATCTCGTGGGTGTCAAAAACATCGAGCAGAAAATAAAAAAACTGCGGTAGCCAAACCGCGTGTGCCAAGGGCGGCAGTTCTGATAAATATCCCCCTTGCATGGCAATTTATGGGGAGACATATGTTCAACAATGGACGTTGTAAGGCTGTAAACAACAAATGAATGAATTTATCTGATTAAAATGTTTTCACAAACAAAAGTGTTATCAATTAAACGACGTTGCTAAAACAATCAAATAACGTTGCGAAATTTCGTAGTGAACACTCTCACAGAATACCAATTTAAAATAGCAGACCATTTTTTGTGATTCGTATGATGAGTGAGAGAATCGAAGACCCTTTCTACTGGATACGAGGTATTCCATTTTAATCCACAGAGGTGGCAAATCATCTGAATTTTGATGCTTAATCGAGGTAGACCGTAGCTGTTTATGAGCCACAGCATCCACTTACCATCAAATGAACTATGTGCTCGTTTGTTACCATTATTCTATAAAAAAATACATACGTTAAGCCGCTACCGCAGAGGTAGCAACTTGAAAACTCTTGGAATCTTGTCATGTTTTCATGACAGGCATACAAAGTTGTTATATTTATATTACTCTAGCGACAGTACCCGGCCTCGCGCCGTCATGAATTGCGATCCATCAATGTAGCTATTTCTTCTCTTTTTAGGACTTGTTCACTAAACGCCAATATTTCTTACCATTTTAATTTTTGTGTATTTCTCGTAAAATATCACAGGTATGAAGGTAATTTTACGTGATAATAAATTAGATTTAATTTATATTTTAAAACTACAAACAGTGCTTACCGGTTCGGTAATATAAGTTATAAAACAAAATTATTAACTTTTTCTATGCAAGCATGAAGGTATCCTAATATGAGATCCTTAGGGTTTCTAATTCGAGATATGTCTCGTTTTGGGTTAGGTTATGCGCTTAGGTTAAATATAACTCCACTTTTGAACTAATTTAAATGAAAAATACAATTAATTAGTTTACTTATATTGACTTTAATTATATGTTAGAGTAATCAGCCTTTATTTATAAAAGGAATAATAACTCGTCCGTTTTTTTTAATCAATAACAGAGTTTCAATTAGTTGCTGATTTTTCATCACACATTTATATTTGCTTTGGAATTTTGTGTACACACGGACAGCTGTTGGGAAAATCTTGTGTTTTGTTGGTTAAAACATGTGCGGGATTATTGTGTAACTATGTATATATAGAATCTACTGGTATCTCATATAAGTAACTCACTATAAACCCAACATAATCAAATGTCATGTTTGTTATCTAAATATATATAATTTCGGTTATATAAGCAAAATACCACTGATTGAGTGTCTGACTCATCACGATATCTCTAAAACTATACACCCGATTGACTTGAAATTTATTATAGTTACTCATTTCACAATGTAGACGCTCACTAAGAATTCTTGATATCTTACATCTAGGTTCCGCAATAAATATTATCGTGCGCCCAGCGAAACCAGCGGATATCATCCAGTAAGTAATAAACACAATAAAATGAATTGGACCATTAAAATTCACTCTTTAACAGCTACAACAAATCTATATTTAATCTACATGTACTTATTTTTAATAATTTAACATACCTTACAATTGAGAACAAAAAAAATCGTATCAGTTCTCGACAAAAGTCGAGGTGGTATTGTATTTTCGCGCCTGTTTGCCGGTGCTTAAACGGTGCACGTTTGAAGACGACCAAATTCCTCACGACAAGTAAATGTAAATCTCATATTAGGCACCATTATATGCATGAAAACTTTATTTAAGTATTTTAAATTAAAAGATTTACCGCATTAATTATTTTATATACTCGTAGTTATAAAGTTTTAATCAAACACAAACGACACTTATGGGGAACTTTGTTTTATACCTTGGTTGTGAAAATGAAAAGGGGAGATCTCTCGCCTATCAAGGTGTTCAGGTCAAATGGCAACCAACGCTCCGCGTGGTAAGGACGTAGCTATTCTAAATAAACCGAACTATCTATTAGCTATATAGCTATTATAACTTAATTATTTTCCAATTTGTGGTGCGACGACGACACCGCCACAATTCTGTTGGTGTCACGATAAACAATATATCACAACATGTTTATTATTTCGTACCGGAATTTTTCTTTTAATTGTTTATGTTTTACCCACATCTATAGTTAATATTCTGTATGCTTGTAATGGATTCCTTTATTATTGTTTGTAAATTTTTTATTTCTCGTAAGCGATTTGTATTCTTTTGAGAAATAAATAATATCTTAAACCTAAACCTAAATTTGGAACGTACCGTAAAATATGATTTTGCATGAAGTAATTGTTATTTATTTCTATATTTTTATTTATTTATTTTTAGCACACAAATATTTTACGGGATACTGATGCACAAGCTAGGAATAAACTTGTACCCTGTATGATGAAACAACATGTTCACCATACAGGGTACACCATTTTCATCCCACAGTTAAATTGCAATCTTTACGTGTTTAATATTATACATACAGATATTATGTGTGCGTTCATACGTAAGTTTTTCTGTAAATCTTTTATTATTAATCGTAAAATACATAGTAATTTCTCAACGTTTTATTGATTTTACAAAGGAAGTTCTGAGAAAGACAAACAGAGAAATTGAATTCATTGAGAAACCTCCCCGAATAGCTCTAAGGGGCACTACTGTTTCAATATCTTGAATGTGTCGAGACAAAATTGTGTTTGGTAACACCCGCGTCACGCTGTACTACATAAAGTAGATTGATAAAAATGTTTCCCTCTTACAAAACTGCAGGAAACTACTCGAAAAAATTATTTCGTCTTATATTTTGTTTGAGGTGTAATAAAAAATACGTTTTTCTTCCTTTTCCTGTATTCTAATTTAGAATGCGTTCATTCTGTTAGAAACTCAGTTTTGCAGTTTTTGAAACCTACATCGTGTCTATTCTTCGCTTGCCGATTATAGCTCACTCAAGAACCTTTCTTCCGCATCTGTTATCGTTTCGTCGAGCTACATGGCTGGGCTATGTCGGTTTCTTTGGTTGTAGTGCGGATAACGTCATTTCTAAGTCGGAAAAATAGTACTAAAGAGAAACTCCGAACATTGCACACTCCGTAGCCTTCTGGGCGACCTTGTGCGTCCTTAAATCTTCTTCTTTTACCTAGCGTTTTTCCCGGTTGCTCATCCCGCCCAGCGCGGGAAAACCCAGGGTCCGCTTTCCTACACTTCCTCCTCCACTTTGCCCGGTCTTCGGCATCCCTTGCAACTAGCCTATTGGCGCGCAAGTCATCCTGCGCGACATCAAGCCAGCGTTTCTTGGGCCGTCCTCTACTCCTGGTACCAGGTAGGTATATAGGTAGGTCATGTCCAGGCATTTGTTTCCCACGTAGCTTGCCGGTCATCGTAAGAGGTGGCCGTACCAGCGGAGGCGACTTTCCTGGAGCTTGTCAGCAATGTCACGGAAATGGAGGCTGCTGCGGATGTATGTATTCCGTACACCATGTACGGATTACCTTTCCGCGTAACACACATCCACCGCAGCATGTTCATCTCCGTGACATGCAACAACTGCCGATGCTTCCTTAAATGACCGGCATTAAAGGACCATTTTTTACGTGGTAGAGCCATGCTGCAGTTATATTAGTAGTATAGTTGTAGCACGAATGGGTCGGCTCGACCGGGGAAGGACCACGCTCTCACAGAATACCAGCGTCAAATAGTAGCTTAATGCTGCTGTGTTTCGTATGGTGAGTGTAGAGAACCGGTGACCCTTTTTACTGGAAAAGAGGCATTCCACCTAAGTCCTCACGGATGACAACGCATCTGCATTTTGATTTGTAATCGAAGATAGATGTAGATGTCTATGGCCAAAGCAACAACTTAACATTAGATGGACTATGTGCTCGTTTGTCATCCTATCCTATAAAAAACCACGTCTCAGAGCAATAAATCATCACAGGAAACAGGTATTGGTTGTAAAATATCGTTTTAAAGTTTTGATGTATTGAAGTTATACGTAAGGTGGAGTTGTGTCGAAATCTCCCGAACGCTGCCCAGCCGTATACGAAAAGTCGATTGACCATTAGGTCAAAGTTAGTTACCTAGTAGGATAATTTGTCCAAGATACACATACTCGTCAACAACTTTTAGCGTTGTGCTCTCAACAACTACCGGCATAGTTGTGACATGGACGTTACCCATGATCTTTGTTTTGTCCAAACCTGTTCGTTGCGTTGGCCGACACTATTGAGATCATTAAGCATAGTGCTAAGGACCTTCAGCGATTCCGCCATAGAGACCATGTCGTCGACCAATTAATGGTGAGTGATGAATTTGCCACTGATTTGTATACCATATGCTTTCCAGTCCAGGAGCTTGAAAACTTAATAGTATTAATCCACCTCGATATCAAATATTGTAACAATGTTATTATTATAAGTGACTTAATATTAACATGCCGTGTAGTGGCGGTTGAGAATATTCACTACCCCATATCTTCCCGTGGGTGTCGTAAGAGGCGACAGAGGGAGACAGGCAGGAGATGGGCAGCAGCATCTTCCTGATAACAGCAATGATATAATAAAAAACTGCGGTTGCCAACCCGCTCGCCAAGCGTGGCAACTATGGCAAATATCCCCCCATGAGTAACGACGCAAACAAACGGCCCCCGGTCCCCGGCGGCCCCGCTATTCTTGGCTACGGTGGCGACCATGGTAACGGCGGGGCAGGGGGTGCTAAGAATCTCCGGTGAAGGTTCGGTTACCACCTACGACGACTCGACCTGGCAACATATAACACACGCACCCTGAGGACTGACGAGAAGATTCTTTAGTTGGAAGAAGAGGTAGACAAGTTGCGCTGGCATATTATTGGGTTATCCGAGGTCCGAAGAGAGGGGGAGGACACGGTAATCCTCGAGTCCGGCAACTTGTTCTATCACCGGGAGGGCGATCATCTGTCCCAAGGAGGTGTCGGATTTATCGTCCACAAGTCTCTCGTCAACAACGTTGTAAATATTGGGAGTGTGTCGACGAGGGTCGCGTACCTGATACTCAGAATCACCAAACTGTATTCGCTGAAGGTCATACAGGTTTACGCACCGACCTCGGCACATCCCCATGAGGAGGTGGAGGAAATGTATGAGGATATTTCCAGAGCCATGCATTCCTCCAAAACCCACTACACGGTGTTGATGGGAGACTTCAACGCAAAACTAGGCACAAGAGAAAGCGGTGAGCTGAAGGTAGGGAAATTTGGAGTAGGGCAACGGAACCGAAGGGCCAGCAGCTGGCCGACTTTATGGTGAAAGAGGGACTCTTTATGATGAACTCTTTCTTCCAGAAGGCCCCACAGGAAGTGGACCTGGTCGAGCCCCGACGGTTCGACAAAAAATGAGATTGACTTCATTATGACAAACAGACGCCAACTGTTCAGTGATGTCTCAGTGATCGCAAGGGTGAAAACTGGCAGCGATCACCGAATGGTTAGAGGCACACTGAACCTAAACATTAAGTTGGAGAGGTCTCATCTAATGAAGTCAACGCTCCGTCCCCCTCGTGCTCTAATCCAAAATCCCGAAACCTTTCATCTCGAGTTACCTAACCGCTTTCAGTGCCTAGAAGATTGCAATGCAGTGGACGATATGAATGACAAGCTCGTGGAAACTGTCCATGCGGTCGGAGCTAAGTTCTGCAAGACCGGCCGCAGAAGAACACAAAAGCACTCCGATCACACTCTTAGTCTCATGGCTGTTAGACGGGAGATGAAGGTGCAATCGTCAACAGATTTGACAGCATACAGGCAACTGAACAGACAGATCTCCAAATGCATGCGGCGAGACTTACGCAAATTTAATACTGCTCGTATTGAAGAAGCGATTGAGCGGAACCAGGGCTCCAAAGTTTTTGCAAGAGATCTGTCTGCCAGTAAGAGCCAACTGTCAAAGCTAAAGACTGAGTGTGGCAGCATCGTTTCCGGGACACCTGAGATTCTGAGTGAGATTGAGAGGTTCTATGGGCAGCTGTACACATCATCGTTGGAGCCAGACGCAAGTGTGAGTAACGATCCAAGAGCGGGTCTTATCCGACACTATTCCGATGATATCCCGGACGTCAGTCTGAGCGAGATTAGAATGGCTCTCCAGCACCTTAAAAACGGCAAGTCCCCGGGCGAGGATGGAATTACAGCGGAGCATCTGAAAGCGGGTGGAAAACCGGTACTTGAAGTCCTTCAGAGGCTCTTTAATTCCGTCCTCCATGGTGGCACTACTCCGGAAGCGTGGAGCAGAAGTGCGGTGGTCTTGTTCTTTAAGAAAGGTGACAACGCCCTCTTGAAGAACTACAGACCGATATCCCTTCTGAGCCGCGTCTACATGCTTTTTTCGAGAGTCATTACGAATAGTCTCGCACGCAGACTCGACGACTTCCAGCCTCCCGAACAAGCCGGTTTCCGAAAAGGCTTTAGTACCATAGACCACATACATACCCTTCGGCAAATTGTACAGAAGTCCGAAGAGTATAATCTGCCACTTTACCTGGCGTATGTGGACTATGAGAAAGCCTTTGATTCCGTCGAAATTTGGGAGGTGCTACAGTCTCTTCAGCGGTGCCAAGTTGACTATCGGTATATCGAAGTGCTGAAGTGTTTGTACAATAGGACTACGATGGCTATCCGAGTACAGAACCAGAGTACGAAACCTATCCAACTGCAGAGAGGTGTAAGACAGGGTGACGTTATTTCCCCGAAACTCGTCACCGCTGCATTGGAAGATGTTTTCAAGCTACTGGACTGGAAAGGATACGGTATTAACATCAATGGCGAGTACATCACTCACCTTCGATTTGCCGACCATATAGTCCTTATGGCAGAATCGCTGGAGGACTTAAGCACTATGCTCAATGACCTCAATAGTGCCTCCCAACGGATAGGTCTTAAGATGAACATGGACAAAACAAAGATCATGTTTAATGTCCATATCACACCTATACCGGTAGTTGTTGGGAGCACTAAGCTCGAAGTTGTTGACGAGTAGATTTACCTGGGACAAATAGTCCGGCTAGGTAAGTCCAACTTCGACCGAGAGGTCAATCGACGGATTCAACTCGGCTGGGCAGCGTTCGGGAAATTACAACGCATCTTCTCGTCAGGTATACCTCAAAACCTGAAAACTAAGTTGTACAACCAGTGCGCGTTGCCAGTGATGACATATGGAACTGAGACGTGGTCCTTCACTGCTGGCCGTATGAGGACGCTCAAAGTCGCGCAGCGAGCTATTAAGAGGGCTATGCTCGGAGTTTTTCTGCATGATAAACTTAGAAATGAGGATATCCGCAGTGAACCAGAGTGACCGACATAGCCCAACGGATTAGTAAGCTGAAATGGCAATGGGCCGGCCATATAGCTCGAAGAACCGACAACCGTTGGGGGAAAAAGGTTCTCGAGTGGCAGCCTCGTACCGGTAGACGAAGTGTAGGGCGACCCCCCACTAGATGGAGTGACGACCTGGTAAGACATGCAGGAAGTCGATGGATGCAGGTGGCTCAGGACCGTGCTTTGTGGCATACCTTGGGGGAGGCCTGTGTTCAGCGGTGGACTTGTAAAGGGCTGTAATGATGATGATGAATATTAACATTTATTTAATGATAAAATAGAATAAAATATTTTTATTCAAATTAGACAAGTTTTTACAAATAATTCTTATTTAATGTAATTTTTTACTTTTACCACTGGTTCGGAAAAATACTGTGCCTGGGAAGAAACAACAAGAAACCCAGAATAACTTTTTTTAAAGTTATGTATTATATATATATATTGTACAAACTACTCACAAAACTTAATTAATGTACATTTATTATAATAATCTTTAATAAAGTTTTTGTTTAATAAAATATAAGGTCGGGGAAAAAGTTTCTTTTTATTTTATATACAATTATAATATATCTGTGCCATTTTATTCGATAACTTGTTGTCATCTTTTAGGGAATGACATAATCCCGTTGCTGTAGAAATCTTGGGATTTTTGATCAAAAAATGCGAAAGTAGTTTTGACAGTCCTTTCTTGATGTTAACCTAATACTACCTAAAGAATATGAGGGCGCAAGTTCGGGACTACATGGTGGATGTATTAAGACTTCTCTACCAAGTTCTCTCAATTTTTACTGAGTGGCCAAATATGTGTATGGTATTGCGTTATCACAATGAAAGACCACTCGTTTCCTGTAGATCAATTCCGGCCGTTTTTCTAAATTTTTTGCTTTATTTTCATTATTTGTTGGCAGTGGAGATCTGAATCGATGGTTTTGCCCGGCGGTAAAAGCTCATAACAAACAATGCCCTTCCATTCCCACCATTCACACAACATCACCTTATTGCTTGTTAATTGTTATTAATTTATTGATATTATTGTTAATTGGAGCTTGACTACCCTTTGACCATGATCTTTTTCGCACGTTTTTGTCGTAGGTGACGCACTTTTCATCACTTATGAGCAATATTTTCAAAAATGATTCGGTTTCATTACGTTTCAATAGAGAATTGAAAATGAGTACACGATTCATTAGGTTTCTTTCAGTGAGCTCGTATGGTACCCAAATATCAAGCATTTTTGTATAGCAAGACTTTTCAAACGGGTCAAAACTGTATTGTGGTCAATCATCAATTTCTCGGTTATGTCGTAATTACTAATGTCCTACTTTTTCAAAAATGGCATCGACTTCATCCGTATGAGAGCGACCAGAGTGAGCTACATCTTTGACATAAAAATTTCCGGACTGAAACCACTTGAACCATCTTTGTCCTACTCTTACTAACACTGTGCACATTTGAAAATGACCGACCGTCCATAAACGCTACAAATTTTTTTGGCGGCTTGAGTTGCATTTTTCCTTTTTTTGTAATAAAACTTCAGAATGTATCGAATTTCTTCGTTAGATTCCCTCATTTTGGCGTACAGAAAAACAATTGAAAATGGCGGGAAAGTTTTTTCTTTTTTAATTCTATATATATTGATATTAGAACCAGCCAGATACAGACAGTATAACTAGAGAGATATTTCTTCAATTTTATACAAACAAAATACGAAGAAACTTTATCCCCGACTTATTATTTTAACTTGGTAGTAGAGGGACCTTGTACATTTTCTGATCACTGATAACAACTGAAATATTAGAAAAGCAAGCAAAAAAGCGGTAAAATACCACTACTAGGTACTCTCTCTATGGGGGAGGTCTATGTACAGCAGTAAACTTTTGTATGATGTAATGAATAATGAATGCTGTAAAAGGTTCCATAGAAAATTACAAGTATGAGTGAAATTAAAAAAAATTGCCATAATATATAAAAATTGTTTGTCAAACATTGGCATATTATTTTTTATACAGAAAAAGCGTGACGAACAAACACATAGACCACCTGTTGGTAAATGGGTAATGTGGCTCATAGACGTCTACATTTATCCTCGATTAACAATCGAAATGCTGATGCGTTGTCACCCCTGAGGACTGAGATCCGGGTAAGAAAAGGCTGAAAACACCAAAGAATCTCGACAGGTATCCTCTTTTTCTAATTTTTTAAATGCTAATGATACAATATAATATTAATAAAAATGAAAAAGAATAGACGCATAGGTAACCAAAACATGTTAAACAATGAAATTATCAAATGCAATTTTAAGTGGTAATTTGCCACTTGCGGCGGTCGAAGTGAAACTATTTTATTATTCAGATATGCAGGGATACCTGAAAATAGTTTGAGGGACATATAAAGTACGGCAACACATTGTGGAGCAGCGGGTTTGGTAATATACTGGAGCAATTTAGCTTAACTTTAGTTTAATATGAACACTTATTCTGTGCAGGATTTTAACCCACAGAAATTCGCAACGTCAATCGATTAATTTTCTATTAGCAGTTATTAACACAGGCATCTTCCATAGATTGTCAATTTTATGAAGATAAACTTTGCTCTTTATAGTATGTTATTTGGATGCATAGTTTAAAAGATAAGGAAAAATTGAAATAACTCAACACATGGCAGGGCGCGCAAACGACGCTTAGGCATTTGATGGGTAGACGACTCGGACGCGTGATATACGCGGGTGAAATCGCAGGGAACAGCTAGTTCAGCCTAAAGTATTCCCTTTTATCTCGGTCCCCTCTGTGTGCGGTGTTGTAAAAATTGTAAAATTTTATAATATAACTTTCAACTGATAAAGAATTTATGTATATAAATTCTTTGTAAAATTTCTTCAAAATTTTCAAAAGTTCTTCAAAATCCGTATAAATAGTTTTATTCAATTACAATATATATTTTCGAAATAAGTCTCAATTTTAAAAACATAACATAACATAAACACTCACGCCTGACACCCTGAGGGATAGGCACTGTGCTACAGACTTCCATTTAGCACGTTCATGGCATACCTCTCTCGCCTCCTCCACATCCATATACCTACGCATACATGCTCGTCGGTTAAAGGTACTCTTAATTTGGTTCATTTTCAATATATCACCAATTTGGTCCGTAAATTTTCGCCTAGTACGTCCCTTTTCGACTCTTCTGTTCACTTCTACAACATAAATATAATATACTGGTTGTCAATTTTCTTGAACGTCCCTCCTAAAATGTTAAAAATATATTGTTTATTTAGCCTGAAGATTTAAACGAAGTAAATTGTCTAATTTATAGTAGCTTTTACGTACTTACTACATAAAATAGAATTTTTGCTTGACCGAACTTTACTCTTAAACTTAACTAAAACCTCTAATTTTGAAGACGTACTTCCACCCTTCTAAGCCAGCCGATTTTCAAAAAGGCTTTAGTACCGTAAACCACACACATACCCTTTAGCAGGTTATACAGAGGACTAAACAATATAATCTGTCTAAATAACTGGTATATGTGGAGTATGAGAAGGCCTTATATATATCCAACCATATTGAGGCGCTGATTTTTTTTGTATCATAACGGTTCGATAATTATTCGAGTATAGAACTAGAGTACGAAACTTTACTAAACCTACCCAAATACAAAGGGGTTGAGGTTATATCTTTAAAACTCTTAGCCGCTACATTGGAAGACATATTTAAGCTACTTGACTGGAAAGGATATTAATATCAATGGTGAATACACCACTCACTCTATGATATTCTAACGATATGGTCATTACCTCTTTAATTTTTTCTCATCTCTAGAGGTAGAACTGTGCTCAACCACCTCAATTAATAGTCCTTAATAGTATCTCTTGACCGTTAGATCTTAACATGACACGACACCGTGCCGATTTTCTGACACGAGTAAGTATGGTGAGGGTGCTTTTGTTACACGACCATAAAGAAATCTTCCTCAAGAATACAATTAGGTGATGATATTGTAATGATTCCCCCTCCCCACCTCTTTTCATCATTATAATGATATATAGATATTAATTTCGCTATAAAAATAAAGAACTATGTGGTTGCTCAAAGCTATGCACCGAAGTGACTATCGTCGAAAAAAAGAAGACAAAAATCATGTCTAACATCCATGTAATACCTATGCCGACTGTTGTAATTGCATGTGTAAATCGTTACAGAAAGGAGTAGGCTCTCTTCTTGTAGGTCCCTAAGTAATAATGGTTTTGAAAAAACGACAGTTAATTTCACAATGTGACTGTGTCGGGTAGAAAATTATTTAAAAAATGGGAAAATCCTTCTTGTCCGATATACTTTAGAGCCTCTAAACAAAAGTGAAGACTAACGAAACTTAAATGTAGTCTTTAGCTTCTGTCCGAATAAGAAAGCTCGAAGTCACTCACTTAGCGATAAAGAGGGCTTGGCTTGGATATCTGATAAAATGAGTTGACCATGTAGTGGCGGTGTAAGAATACATACTATCCCAGATTATCCCGGCGATAGAGGGAAACAAACCAGAAAATGGGCAGCAGCATCTTCCTAATAACAGTCAAAAAATAAAATGGTAAGTCGGTAGCGTACTTTGTGGTAAGGCGGTTGCCAGCTTGCCTACAGCGTGGCAACCATGACTTAGAGCCGATTTACACTTCGACAAATACAGTAGCTAGTTTAGTTACAAGGTAGACACTAAACGGTTAAGTGGGCAGTAGCTTTCAAATATATTCGTGGCGAGTTTAGTTAAAAAAGTACAATTTTATATTTTGAGGGTCGAACGCAAACACGTGACGTCATGTCTGAACTAAACTCGCTCGTTCAGACTAGCGGCGAGTTTACTTGCGGGTGGCGGGAGACGAGCGGGAGAGTAACACTTCAAACTTTAACTTGCTGAAAAAGTTACTGGCCAGCTATCCCGTACAACTTAATTGTTAACCTTCTACTTAAATCACTAATAGCCGTTCAAACGAGATTTTCTACTTAACTCACACGCTTCGCAAGTTAACTCGCTACTGTATTTATCGAAGTGTAAGTTGGTCTAAATATGAAGAAATTTATAAAGGAGATCTGTGTTTGGCAGAGGACTTATGGTAGTCTGTAATGGTCACGGCAAAATCCGTAACAAGGCTATTCGTAGAAATACAAAAGTAACTGACAAAGCTTCTGTGAGCTTTTTCAGTTATTTGGTGGCATTGCCACTTCACTTCATCAGGGGATCATGCTGAAGTGGAAATAGCAGCAATGATAGGACGGCCCTTCAGTAAACGGAGTACAGTCATGGTAAGAGATGCAGGAAGTCGATGGACGAAGGTGGCTCAGAACCTTAATTTATGGTATTCTATGGGGGAGGCCTATATTCAGCAAAGGACTTGTATTATGTTGTAATAATGAAGGTGGTGATAATGATGATGATGATGTATACTTAGGATAGCTCTTAAGCCATGGTTTCAATCTCCGCCGGCACAAATTAAATCAGTAATTAAAATTTTAAATGCTGATATACGTACTAGGCAGTGAAAGCCAACATCACGAGAAAACCTGCATGCATAATAAATTAAATATTTTAGGCACATTTAAAATGCACCAATCCAACAATGGGCAATGAAGCTGCGACACGAGACAGGAATAAAATTATAAGGATTTCTAATATGAGAGGCTAACTTAGCTTACCTTAAAAAATAAAATTATTATTTTAAATCTCCATGCATTGTCTTTCAATCTAAAATGATCACCGAGTATAAAGATAACCAGTTTAAATTTTCCCCTCTTACTTAAATAAATCGTGAACCCTAGAGAGTATTACGATGTAACCTACATTGAAGCGTTACAAGAAAGCTACTGGTTACGTTTACGCGAGGTTAAATCCCATTGGAGTTGAGGGTAACTTTCTGTTTTATTTCTGTATCCATAAAACCGCATTTCCTTTTGCTATATACATTTTTATGTATTTTTTTATTACATAATAGAAAAATAATACTGAGTCGGAGCTAGTGCATAAAATAATTATAGCCCTTAGATGTTATTATGTGGAAATTATTTTATTCTTTTTAGGCATTTAAGGTCCGTATTTACTTTTTAGTAAAACTTAAATTTCTTTACCGCTTGGAGTGAAATACGAAATATCACTAGGTCAAGTTACTAAATCAAGTTTAGGACTATCAGGAAACTATTCAATAATGCCAAAATCAGGTAACACGTTTTATCACATACAGTATTTTACGTTGGTATTCTACGAGAACGTGGTCCCTGGGCGAACCAAACCATTCTTGCTATAACTAACACAGTTGGAGCGTTAACTACGCGAAAACCATTACTTTTCATCTATATTGTCATTCCTACCTTAAGATATCTCCGAAAGTGAAAAATTTCAATACGAAAAAGAAACATGTTTGGACTGAAAAATATACGGTATTAACATCAATAGTCAATCATTTTTAACATACTGACATATATTCCTTCACAGCAGACCGTATTTGTTCATTTTCGTGTTGCAGTTGCTCACAGGCAGCTGTAGTCACTTACCATCAGATGAGTAATGTGTTCGTTTGTGCCCTCTTGTATAAATAAAATAATGATGTCACTCAGAGACCTATGGAGAGGCTATGTTCGGAGTTTCTCCGAACGATAGATTTTGTAACGAAGATATTCACAGTAGAACCGAAGTAACTGACATAAGCTTACAAATTAGTAAGCTGAAGTGGCAATAGGCCGGTAATAGATGGTAGAGCCATACTGCAGTTATATTAGTAGTATAGTTGTAGCACGAATGGGTCGGCTCGATCGGGGAAGGACCACGCTCTCACAGAATACCAGCGTGAAATAGCAGCTTAACGCTGCTGTGTTTTGTATGGTGAGTGTAGAGACCGGAGACCTTTTTTTGCCGGAAACGAGGCATTCCATCTTAGTCCTCATGGGTGACCACGCATCTGCATTGTGATTCGTAATCAAGGATAGATGTAGATGTCTATGGGTAGCAGCAACTACTTACCATCAGGTGGACTACGTGCTTGTTTGTCATCCTATCATATAAAAAAATATGGCTCAAAGAACCGACAACTGATAGGGAAGAAAGATTTTTAGAGGCAGCTTCGCACAGCTAAGGGAAGTGTAGTACAGCCCCCTGCTAGATGGAGTGACTACCTGACCTACCTGAGAATACAGGAAGCCGACGGTACAGGTCGCTCAGCACCGTGTTTTGTTGCTTTCTTTAGGAGAGGCCTATGTTAAGCAGCGGACGTGTAATGGGCTGTAATGCGATGATGATGACGAGAACTCTGTATGAATTTTTCAAGGAATCGATTGTATTTTCTAAGTAGAAAATTCTACTTGCTATTTGTTGAATTTCGTTTATTCCTTACAGACTTCTCTTAAAGTAAAAAAAAATATATTTTATTCGTTTCTTCAAAAGTAAACGTAACTTTGTCGTGAAGCGACAGTTAAAAACTAAAGAACCTAACCTAACAACGAAACAACCAAAAAGAAAATAATTTATTTAAAATTTGTAAAGATATTTACAGTTTCTTTTATAAAATGTAAAGCCACAATTAAAAACTATAGAACCTAACCTAACAACGAAACAACCAAAAAGAAAATAATTTATTTAAAAAAATTGTAAAGATATTTACAGCTATTATTTTATAAAAAAATATTATTTTTTTTATAAAAAAAAAAAAGGTATGAGGGTGATGATGGGCTGTAGTGATGATAGTGAATTACAATTTTTAAAAAAAAATAAAAGTTAATAAAGATAAATGAGTACGGAAACAATGTATGTACAGGCTATGCCTGTGGTAGATGCACAGCGCCTAATCTAGGTACACGCAGCGCTTGAAGTAGGCACACACAGCGACCAGAATGAGCACACACAACACCCGGAGTAGACGACACACAGCGCCTGGAGTAGACACGCAGCGTCTGGAGTAGGTCCACGCAGCGTCTGGAGTAGGTACACACAGCATATTGAGCAGGTACACGCAGCACTTAGAGTAGGCACACACACACCGCTCGGAGTAAGCACACACAACGCCCGGAGTAGACACACACAGTGCCCGGAGTAGACACATACAGCGCCCGGAGCGCCGGAGACACGCAGCGTCTGGAGTAGGAACACGCAGCGCTTGAGACAAGCACGCTCAGCGGCCGAAGATAGCGCGGGCACTAATAGGTGGAGGCGTAGGCGTGGCTAGGCGACGACTTCAGGAGAAGGCAGAGGCTTGCAAGATCCCGAGGCAGTGCGGATAAAGCCTTTAAGAGGTGCTTCTCGTATCAAAGCTGAAGTGAGAACCTCTATTGGCCGATTCTTCGGCTTTTATACTTTTTGACGGATCTGGGATAAGAACGAGAAATTATTTGAAATTATTTAAATTAAAAGCTAATTTTTGTAAATGGCCAAGAAGAAAAGAGTATTTTTGAAGTAAAAACATCAGGCCGGTAACGATATTTGAATAAAAATTGCCATGACAACCAGATAAACAACGATGTCAAAACATGTCAAATTTTGGTTTTAGGCTCGTAATAGAGAAACGGCAAGATTTAAGTGAAAAATGAGATATTATTGATATAGGAAAAAAGGTAGCGCAACAGTGCGCACGAAGCCCGAAATTGCAGAGTTACGGAGAACTAAATAAAATACCGAAAAAGGTAGACTCCATTGACACCGATTTAAAAAGTGCTGATAACGTGAAAATACGATGTGAAAATGATTTGTTATTGTGTTCTTATGGTTTAAAAACGTTACAGGATCCTATGAAAATAAAGGTGATGCAAAATATCCAGTTTTGAGGCTAATGCAGAAAATCAAAAACAGAATGGAAAAATAAATTTAAAATAGTGTAAAATGATATGTAAGTAGCATAACACTACATTTTCCCCCCGACCCTGGAAAATATTTGACTCAGCAAAAATTTTGACATGTACATTCTAAAATAAACCATAAAAACACAGCTTTGCAGTAACAGACATCACCAGGCAAAATCAGATATACCATCTCTTACATTCATCATCTGCATTCAGGTAAGGGTGGAGTTCGCATTCAATGACTACCACTCTAAAAGTGTGTTTTCAAAAGGACATTCAGGCTTATTTAAGGAGTTGTCATCCGCTCCTGCGTGGAAAAAAAAACAATTTTATTAAGGGAGTAGTCAGCTGCTCCCAAGTGAAGACAAAGATAAAGAACTTAATCTTAAGCAAGCTTTAGTCGCTAACTTAAGTAAAGATTAAGAACGGCCAGAGCGGTAGGGCTCAAAGCCAGAGATGAGCAACATCACTAAAAGGACATTCAGGCTTATTTAAGGAGTTGTCATCCGCTCCTGAGTGAAGATAAAAATAAAGAAATTAATCAGGTAATAATTATCACATATATACAAATATACAAACATATAAACAAATGTAGTGTCATGCAAAACAGTATTAGCTGGTTCCTCACATCTAATCTTCACTTCGTATTCGAGTTCGGCCTTGTTAAGGAATTCGTACTTAATAACCCTTTTCATTTTTTTAAGTGCAAAGTTAAGTTTAAGAAATAAAAATTTAATTAAAAATTGTACCTCTTTAAGTTATCTAGAATAAAAATATTAAGGTGATGAATGTAGGTGAAGTGTTATATGTATTTCTAAATAAAATCCAGATAAGTTGAAAAACTATATGAAGTTTTGTTTTAGAATTTGGAAGATAGTACCTCTTTAAGTTCTCTAGAATAAAAATATTAAAGTGATGAATGTAAGTGAAGTGTTATATGTAGGTCTAAATATAATCCAGATACGTTGAAAAACTAGATGAAGTTTTGTTTTAGAATTTGGAAGATATGATAAGGATGAGTAAATAAAGAGTTAAGAATGAAAGAGAAAGCAATTAAATCAAAAGGAAATGGATAAGGCGTAGTTAAGGTGAAGAAAAGAGAAAGAAGAAAAATTAAGAGAGAAGAACTTTTACGTTGGGCGCCAAAATGTCGTGAAGCGACAGTTAAAAACTAAAGAACCTAACCTAACAACGAAACAACCAAAAAGAAAATAATTTATTTAAAATTTGTAAAGATATTTACAGTTTCTTTTATAAAATGTAAAGCCACAATTAAAAACTATAGAACCTAACCTAACAACGAAACAACCAAAAAAGAAAATAATTTATTTAAAAAAATTGTAAAGATATTTACAGCTATTATTTTATAAAAAAATATAATTTTTTTTTAAAAAAAAAAAGGTATGAGGGTGATGATGGGCTGTAGTGATGATAGTGAATTACAATTTTTAAAAAAAATAAAAGTTAATAAAGATAAATGAGTACGGAAACAATGTATGTACAGGCTATGCCTGTGGTAGATGCACAGCGCCTAATCTAGGTACACGCAGCGCTTGAAGTAGGCACACACAGCGACCAGAATGAGCACACACAACACCCGGAGTAGACACACACAGCGCCTGGAGTAGACACGCAGCGTCTGAAGTAGGTCCACGCAGCGTCTGGAGTAGGTACACACAGCGTATTGAGCAGGTACACGCAGCACTTAGAGTAGGCACACACACACCGCTCGGAGTAAGCACACACAACGCCCGGAGTAGACACACACAGTGCCCGGAGTAGACACACACAGCGCCCGGAGCGCCGGAGACACGCAGCGTCTGGAGTAGGAACACGCAGCGCTTGAGACAAGCACGCTCAGCGGCCGAAGATAGCGCGGGCACTAATAGGTGGAGGCGTAGGCGTGGCTAGGCGACGACTTCAGGAGAAGGCAGAGGCTTGCAAGATCCCGAGGCAGTGCAGATAAAACCTTTAAGAGGTGCTTCTCGTATCAAAGCTGAAGTGAGAACCTCTATTGGCCGATTCTTCGGCTTTTATACTTTTTGACGGATCTGGGATAAGAACGAGAAATTATTTGAAATTATTTAAATTAAAAGCAAATTTTTGTAAATGGCCAAGAAGAAAAGAGTATTTTTGAAGTAAAAACATCAGGCCGGTAACGATATTTGAATAAAAATTGCCATGACAACCAGATAAACAACGATGTCAAAACATGTCAAATTTTGGTTTTAGGCTCGTAATAGAGAAACGGCAAGATTTAAGTGAAAAATGAGAGTCAGATGTCCAGAAATTCAACGTCAATCAGGTACGGGGCGATAAACTAGATTGTACCAGTTCTAGCAAAAATAAAAAAACCATATTACTTCGTTAAGTGATAATAGGTATATTTTTGAAAATGTTGAAAGTCAACACCCTTGATCACATCCTAAACATCCTAAATAACTATTCTATAGACTGCAGTCGCAATACCAATAATTATTATTGTGAGCTTAGTACAAAAAATAAAGTTAAATTAAGTCATGGTTAAAAACAGTGTAACACATAACTTTGACGCCTTGTCTTTAAAATCAAAATGTACTAAACTACCGTAGGTAAATTGTTTTTTTTTTTTGTAGGTAGAATGCAGTCGCAATACCAATAATTATTATTGCGAGGTTAGTACAAAAAATAAAGTTAAATTAAGTCATGGTTAAAAACAGTGTAACACATAACTTTGACGCCTTGTCTTTAAAATCAAAATGTACTAAACTACCATAGGTAAATTGTATTAAAAATTGGCCCATTTAATCAAGATTTTAAAATAGTATAGCACTTGCTACTTATGTCTCCATAAAAAATATTATTGCATATTTACCTACTTCCAAAAAAATTTAATTTCATTCAGACTTCTTTTTCGAAAAATTTCAAAATCAACTTCTGTCATTCATCAATCATTTGTTCATTACAGCCTGTGAAAAGTATCAGTGCGCTTAGTAAGCTGGTTGGTAAACGCAGTATTTTTTTATTATTTCCGTTGTCCGGGACAACTTATTACTGAAAATAGTGTACCATCAAAAATAATGATGCTAATACCCATCCCCCTTTTTTATAGAATAAGGGCGACAAACGAGCACATAGTCCACCTGATGGTAAGTGGATGTTTAGGCAATAGACATCTACATTTATCCCTATAGGATTAAGGTTAGATGCCTCGTTTTCAGTAGCAAAAGGTCTCCGGTTCTCTTAACTCACAATACGAAACACAACAGCATTAAGCTGGTATTCTACGCTGGTATTCTATGAGAGATTGGTCCCACCCCAGTCGAGCCAACCCATTCGTGCCACAACCATAATATGCCTATAACAATTTCCCTTTTTCGCCTCTTACGATACTCACGGAATGTTAAGGGTTAGCACTCATCTGATAGATTTAGCAATTCACAATCGCTTCCAGCCTTCGATCAACAATACCAACTGTTGATCGAAGCTTCCAGCAGTCTAATAATTTAATATCTGGCGTATACAGTTAGATTATACTATCGCTTATCGACAATTAAAAGATATTTTGGATATTTTCATGGTCACAGTGCGAGGTGTTAACTGCATGAAAAATTGTTTCGTAATAATATAGTTTTCTGTCTTGAACATCATCTTAATATTTTTCAATTAAATATTGTTATAATATATTGGCAAAAATACTATGCTATAAAATTATTATATAATATTAACATTAAATAATATTTTTTGTATAAGTTTTACAAAAAATAATTCTAGTCTCCATAGAATAACAAAACGTTAAAGCGTAGTACTGGCTTAAGAAAGGTTGTTTATATTCCACGTAGGAAATAAATCTTATAAACAGGTGTATCTCGTCGTAATTCTATCGATCACTCGTGCTTACTTACATATTCATTCGTTGTGCCCTATACTTATAAATTTTAAAAATATATCAATATAAATGAACTATAAACAATAAAAGTTATAAGGAAATATTTTTTTCATGTCATCAAATAGCGTTATAGTTACAGGATATTAAAGTCCAGCGAAAAACGTAGGCCTTCCCCATAGATTGCCTCTTAGGGGAATTACCATAGCTGCCACGGTTGGCAACCGCAGATTCGACCGCTCCGTGGCGCAGTGCCTTAGCAATAAGTTGCACTGTAAAAGGCCGCGGGTTCGAATCCCGCACGAAACAAGTATTTGTATGGCCTACAAATAATTGTTCCGACTCTGTATGTTTATCCTTGTGAAATTTATGTATATATAAATTACCCTCACGATAAAGTCGAAAATCCTAGTCTGGAGGTAACGTTATCAAAAAAAGGGAAAAGTTATTTTAGTCGTTATCAGGAAGACGCTGCTGCCCACCTGGATCCATTAGGATCATGAAATACACTATAATTAAATTTTCTATACGTAGTTGATCCACGCTGCACCTGTGTTATGGTTTAGCACGAATGGTTCGCCTCAACTGGGGTAAGACCACGCTCTCACAGAATATCAGCGTAAAATAGAAGATTATTGGTGCAGTGTTACGTATGGTGTGTGTAGAGAACCTGAGACCCCTTATACTGGAAACGAGGCATTCCATGACAGTTCTCAGGGATGACAACGCATCTGCATTTCGATTCTTAATCTAGGATAAATGTATATGTCTAATGGCCATAGCATTCACTTACTACTTACTACATTAAGTTGACCGTGTGCTCGTTTGTTACCCTTATTCTATAAAAAATACCACATTTTAATTGCATGTTTCCGTGGGACTAACATCGACATTCTAGATTCTGCTTTATGGCGTTGTTGCAGAATTTTTAAACTTTTTCGATTTTATCTAAATCTACTTAAATGTAATTATTGTGCAAGAACAAAAATCATTTGATAAAAATTGATCATATGAACACGAATTTTGTTGCCTTTTCAACAACAGTAACACGAATCGTAATAATTGACTCAATAAAAAATAATAAAGGTATTAAATCGCTATTTAAACATGCACTTTGCAGAGATTCCATAATGAAACCGTCTAAAACTTATATCAAATGTAAATCCTTTTTATTTTAGGTCATGTTGACAAATCGTTTCAAGAATTCGTTTTATTTTTATTTTGCAAAAGAATTAGTAAAATCGAACACTTCAAGTATAATAGAATTTGTCTGCAGTTACATCCGCTTTGAAGTCGGAAAACAAAATTTTTTCAAAATTTGATTTGTATCAGTTTTTTCAGATTTAAAAGACATGTAGTGCTCTCTCGTTTTCCTGTTGGGTACAAATAAATACTTTTAAAAGGAATTTGAAAACAATTCTACATTGTTGTAAAATTTTATTACGATCGGTTCAGCAGTTTAGCCGTTAAAGGGTCACAAACAAACAGAGTTGCCTTCGCAATTATAATATTAGTGAGATGCCCGCTGAGACACGAGTTTTCCGATGCACTCTTTGTTTTTTTTTTCTAAAATTTTCCTCGTGTTACTACCATAATGGCAATTGCGAGCAATTAGGTACCATTTTCATACCTACACACTACAAAAGCGCCTTCTACCTGAGGCATAGTATAAACTACTTTTTATAATAATATTATAAGTTTTACCAAAAATTTTGTGTGACATTCCCCGAAGATGTATAAATTATTTTACAAGCAAAGAACTTCTATTGTAATGCAGAAAAATACAAGTTTTCGGTACTGTACAAATGGTAACATAATCTGCATTTCTTTTATTCGTATTTGTATAATAGAACACGCCAAAGACAAGTGTAATAACCTAAAATCTCAAACAATGGGTATAAAGCAATAAAATTTAAAATTATTACTTAAAAAAAACTTAAAAAAATAATATGCAATGATCATGAGCTATGATGATCCTAGTGAGAATAACTAGGTCTTGAACTTATTTACAATCATCGGTGCTCAATACGTCTGCAAAATTCAAATTCTTCGGAAGTCCGGAAGTGAGTAAAAACCTAGTTATAAAACTCCATTACATCAATACATATGTAAATACATAGGTACAGATCAAGCTAACATAATATGATGGTTTACAAAATACGCGTTGATTATGACCTGTAATGATCCTAGTACGAATACTAGATATTAGACACAAAATTATTGTATTGTCATTGGTTCTTAAAACGTCTACAAAATTTTAAATTATTAAAATGTCTGAAAATAGATGAAATAATTTAAAAATTTTCATTTTACAATTTTATACGATTTTCATTCCTTCACATTTTTTTAGGTAAACACATAATTCTCAAGCTCAAATTATGAAAAGCCTCGCCTACTATAAAATCAAACCTCTAAAATTACCACTTGCAATTTTAAAAACCATACTTTACCACGTATTGAAGAAAAGATGTAATAAAACTTGCTTGTACAAAACGTGTCTAATAAATAAAAAGGAGAACAATTTAAGGTAATTTTATATCTGTCTACACTCATTAAAGCAAAATGGTTTACTTGCTTGATTATTTGTTTTCTAAGGGTGGGAGGGGAAGGTCAAGAGTACTCGGATACCTAGACGTGCATGTATGAAGAAGATAATGAACCTGAAAGAAGCGAAAGAGGTATGTAAGGATCGTGACACTTGGCGATCTGTTCTCTCTGGCTACCCAGTTAGGGATTGTGCGTGAAGTGCTCTCCAATGTTGTACTATGCTCTCCAATGTTGTACTATGCTCTCCAATGTTGTGCTATGCTCTCCAATGTTGTACTATGCTCTCCAATGTTGTACTATGCTCTCCAATGTTGTACTATGCTCTCCAATGTTGTACTATGCTCTCCAATGTTGTGCTACGCTCTCCAAATGGATAAACGTTAGTTTCTCTATCTAGTCTGTGAAATAGATATGCGGTCGACTGCACAAATTACTAAGCTTTGTGGTGAAATATCACACTCATATTTATTAATAAGTTGTTACGACCTGTGACATCTGTAAAACATATTCACACCTTATTTAGTCTAATATTTCTCGTTCCATTTATTTACTCTTTTATATTTTTATGAAAAGTTTATTTATTTACATAACATAATAACATTTATAACGATAAAAAACTAAAACTAAAACTATGTAACTACTTAAAACTTTATATCTGTCATGACCAAATGAACTATAAATCTTCGAATACGCCCGTTTAGACATTATAATTTACTTTTGGATTGTCTGTGGGCATTGCACGAATGACAATTTAAAAACGGTAGGTAGCGTACGCACTATTAAATAAATAATACGCTTATGTTGTAATTTGAACGATTTATTAACAATACAACGATACAACCATCATCGTGAAGAAGATTACCACGACAGAAGCGGATAACCTCTGGTCGGATTTGGCTCAGACATCGCACACGCACCGCCGTAGAAAAGGAGTTGTCCAACTAAGTTTTTTTACTGTTTGTTCGACGATAGTATAATATGGACAATATTTTTTTTATTTGTTCTACTGCTCAGTATTACATAATGGATTTCAATATATTTAGTAATTAATGTAAATGCAGTTGTACTATTTTTTTTAAAACTGCAGATTTTTTTTTCAATAGTAGGATAGTCCATTTGAATCTTCGGGGTGACGACGCCTAGTATATTATAACATAAAATTACAAATTAAATATGAGAAAACATAAAATAAGCCATAAAATAGCCAAAATAGATATAGGACAAATAGGTAGCTTTGATAAAAAAAATCTAGATTGCGAAGACTCCAAATTATGACCCCTTCCAAAAGCTCATTAAGTTGTTGAAAGGAAGCGGTCTCAGCTCTAATGAATATAAATGGTCAAACTGGACCGAGACTTTAACACGAAGACATTAATTATTGCTCACTTTATACGTGGTGAAGTCCCACAGCAGTTGTTAATGAATATATCGCGTATGCATCGGCTTCACCGGGAAGTTCAACGTCACAGAGTGCGAGAGTGAAATAACAGCATAATGCTGCCGTTTGTGTGGTGAGTAGCGAGAATCGAATTGGAACTGGAACGGAATGGAATGGCTCCCCTATGCTATAAAAAATGTGACTTTTAGAAAAAAAAACGAAGAAACAAGTGCTTCGATGTTGATATAAACCTCAAGTTATTTTGATTGCTAAAGCGCCTTATGAAGTGTCGTCAACGACTGCCCGCTGGGTTGAGCTATCGTCGTAATCTCCTAAAAACTTTGCAATGTGACGCATGAGCATATTGTAAAGGAAAAACTATAAAAACGAAGATCCTGAATGAAATAAAGACCTGGTTTAAAGGACATGCATCTAAGCTAAAAAATTTTATAAAATAATATTAACAATGTATTTTTCTTTTATTTCAATATAATTGTAACACATATTTACTAACCATTTTTACAAACCTAGTTCATAAAACGAGAGGGTTCTATATTCGACGCGTATGATTTTTTATATATGTATATGTTCAAGAATTTCTCGGAAACGATAATTTTATTATTAAATGGATTATACTTCAGTGGTGGTCCGATATAAGCTTAAAGTTTCAAACTTCCGAAGTCAGTGCTTTCAGCACAGACATCAAATAATTAAAGCCTCGATTTCAGATACTATGTGTGGAAGTTATTTTTAGCTTTTAAACTCTGTATTTACTTTTTCTAATAAGTTTAATTTTTTACAGTTTTCAGTGTACCAAGGAATATCAATAGTTTTTTTTTTATTAAAGAGGGGGCAAACGAGCATACGGTTCACCTGATATTAAGTGACTACCGCAGCTCAAGAACAACTGCAACACCAGGGGAATTGCAGATGCGTTGCCGGCCTTTTAGAAAAGAGTAAGCTCTATTATTAAACGTCCCTAAGTCATATCCGTACTGAAAAATCGCCGATGGTAAACTATTCCAGAGAGAGGTCGTATGCGGAAGAAATCTCCTAGTGAAACGTACAGTGGTGGACCGCCAAGCAACCAGATCCATCCACACCGATGGTATCGGGAGCTTTGCCGCGTAGTGCGTTCATGAAATTTAGCGGCTGGGATTAATCCGAACAATTACTCGGAGCATTCCCGTGGTAGATGCGAAAAAAAATGCAAAGAGATGCGACATCTCTTCGCAGCGCCAGTGAATCGAGTCGATCGGAAAGCACTCAATCGTCGACGATTCGAGCCGCTCTGCGCTGGATGCAGTCAAGTGGAAGGAGCTGGCACTGGGGAGCCCCTATCTTCAGAGATGGGAACAGTATTCCATGTGAGGCCGAACCTACACCTTGTGTTGTGTAGTGAAAGTTGCAGGTGTTGTGCCGGCATGAAATACTGTCCCACTCTATTCAAGGTTACAACTAGAATGTGGTCTAAATAATTAAATTAATAAGTGGAAAAATTGGGGGATGAAGTTACTAAAACCCTTAGAGTTCAGTATTTTATTCTTTGACGTAAAGTTTTTCCTAACAAGGTAAGGTGGTTTATATGCATTATGAGTAGAGAAACTGAGCGTAGTCTAACAACAACTCGCTTTGTGAAAAGGATAAAATTTAAATATCATCATTCAGCCCTATGAAATTGTAAAGTAAAGCAAAGTAAACTCACAGCCAAAAATTGTCCCGGTCGTTTCTCATATAAACAGGTTTGCTCACTATGTTTTCTTTCAACGCCGATCACGTGGTAAATCTGTACTTAAAATGCCACATAAATTGTGGGTAAGGATTAATTTTAAATATTAGGCGGTGAAGGAAAATATCATTTTAAAAAATCCAGGTAACAAAAAAATCGAAGAATTTTAAAGTTTGCCAGATGCACCATGGCAGACTTTCTGCTTAATAATACTTAAATAAAATAATGCTTAAAAATACTTTCAAAAATCTCTATTTGGAAATTTGTATAAAATCTATATTTGGTGTAGACCTTCACGAAATAAAAAGACTTTATAAAAACAACTTTATAAAGAACCATTTCAGATATAACATTTAAAATTAAATAGCTTTATATTCGTTAATTCAGATTCCAATCCATGTAGAACTGCAATGTTCAAACACTTTAAAGGCATATTATAACTTTGAAGAAATATTAAGGTCTTATCTTTGGATTTACTTTAAGAAATCCGTTTGAAAAGACCTGCGGTATTTTCTAAATCAGGTCACAGGATAGCGCGTTTAAGCTTGAATAATTTGATAAGAGCAGCAAAGCTCTGTCTTTACTTGCGATAATTCGACATAGGACTTTATATAGTAATGAATACGTAACGACATATTTAGTAGGGGCCTGATCTCTACCGCGATTATGTTGAATTGCGTTCAACTATAGCATGTCTCTTAAGTCGTGGATAAGACTAGGGTTCAAAGAGCTTAACTGGACTATACACGCGTATGTGTAATATTTGTAACGCTTCAATTTAGGACATAAAAACTACTACAAACTGAAAATATAAATATAATATATAACATAGCACATCACCTTTTAAATGTGGCTATATTTCTTTTTGTTTCTACTTTTTGTTTTGACTTTTTTTGCGATGAGTCCGATATTTTAGACACAATAAAATCTTATTCCTTTGTTTTGTGTGTGTCACATCTACACCCATTTTTAATATAGTAGGTATATGATAGGTTATTAGGTAGGTAGGTAGGTTATTTATCAAAGAGTGGCCAAATTTCAAACTTAAGTTGAAATATATATATATATATATATATATATATATATATATATATATATATATATAGAGTTATTGCCGTTTTTGAAAATATGAGTAAATAAGACTTCTACTTTTATTTTGAAATTATTCCAAACGACCCTTACGAACGTGAGAGAACAGAGTACAAAGGATAGACGTTTGAGATTTTTTTAAATTAATTTTTCTTCATCATTTGCCTATATTACTTATACTGAACCTTCTCTACAAAGGAGGATGTCGAGAATGCATGTATATTGGGACCCACTGATACAAATAGCGTTCATCATGGAAACTTATAAGTAGTTCTAGATCGTGAAAAAATTAACAAAAAGCAAATAGGAAGTTAGTCTAAAATGTGGGAGAAAAAAAGATATACTTGAAAATAGTAAATGACCTAAAAGTACATAATAACCTAATATATTTTTCTAACAGTACCCATTATGGGGAAATGTTATTGCTCAATTGTATCTGAATATTATTTGTATTAATAAGTACGTATTATAGGCACTTTATCTGTCTATCCTGATACATTAGGTGACATGAAGTCCATAGACTACCGCATTTATACTAGAGAGAAGTCCTTAGGTCAATTCCATAGTCAAACGTTACAGTGGTATTTTGCATTGACTTATATATTACTAGCCTAAGGACCGGGCCGACAGAACAGCTAAAACGGACCATTGCGCTGGCCCTAAAATTACAGTTTAGGGCCAACGCGAATCGGTCGACAGTGGTACGCGCGTAGGTAAAAGGATGCAAAAATTACGATACAAAGATTAAAAAGGAACATAAAGGGATATCGTATCATCGTTTAATAACCTTATATTAATTTTGTTACAATAGAATTTAAAGTTTTATTTTAAAGTTAGTTTAGTTACGTTACCAAGATTAGGCCAGGGTTGGATTCAGACCCTCAAAAATATTGAACATGGAAAATAAAATTACACTATTTTTTAAAAATTATTTCACGTTCGACGTTTCATGTTTCTTTTTTCACATGTCCCGGGATTTTGGCGTCACGCGTCTAGTTTATACGTTTGGTTTTTTGACGGTTTTATTTTTATTTCTGTTTTATTTTTGTCTAAAAAACTTAGTGTAAGTTAAATTTTGAATATTGGTACCTAATATATTTTATATTCAATAAGGGTAAAACGAAAAGAGTACAAAAGAAACCATATCTGCTTAAATGAATCTGAAAATTTGGTTCATAAAATATTTTGAAATTCTGTTCTTAAACAGATTTCTTCTGGAGCATAGAGTTTTTATCGTGGTAGCACCTCATTATAGTTGTATCAGGGATTCAACATAAATACACCGATCGAGCACCGATTGATCAGATAGGGAGCTAATTTTAATTTTATTAAAAAAAACGCGGTACTCATTTACAATACAGAAATTCTCGATATCGTGGGGTTAATATTAAAAGTAAAATGACTCAATAGTAATATAAGTTGACCTTTAGGTAAAATTATGGTATTTTCGCTTAGTATTATTACGATACTATATACTACAAACTGTGAAATAATGGTACAATTAGGATAATTATACTAAGAAATCCGACCCTGGTTACGTCGTGTTATGATATGACGTTTGCATTATGACAGATGCGCTAATTTTTCTTGTATGAAAAAGTTATGAGTAAAATATTTAGATGAGCCAATCTTTCCTTTTGAAATCATTGGTATTTTGTTAATACGCGTTTATAATCAAACACACATAATTATCTATGTCGTATTTACCTCATTACAGCTGGCAAAAAAAGATTTGAAAGGTTAACCAGCTGTGGGACAATTTAGATTATTAAAGAAAAGGTACCTAATTTTACTTCGAATACAAACAAGTAACGGTGAAAGGAATAACAATCATAGTAAATTCATTGACTTATATATTACTTACGCTAGTAATATATAAGTCAATGAGTAAATCATAGAAAAATAAATATGAAAGTAATAATAAAAATAATGACAAGACAGTCCTTGTCCATGTCCACAAAATGACTGACAAAGAGTACTATATAATTATTACGTTTACTGGCGAATAACGTTCTGTTATTACAAGACGATCATTTTTTAATGAAAATTATAATAATTTCTTTCTTTTGACTTCAGTATTCTAGAGCCCCAATAATTTTTATATAAACATTGAATACTAATAAATATAATTAATTTAAACTTACATAGGCACGATGCTTCTTTAATTTTGAAATATATTGTTCCACTGTCCTTTGGCTGGTTATTGCAAAATAATCCTGTATACATAGAGAAGTTGCATCTAATATTATACCATAGGAAGTTGTATGAAATAGCGTACTGTCTACTAAGAACAAATGTCAGAAAGGTGGTCGTAGATCTGGTAGTTGATTGCGAGTAACGGTTTATTCTCAACTTCAAAGCGTCTTAGGCGCCATTATCATTTTTAGAATAAAGGTCGCAGATTATCACTTACATTATTTTTATTTAACTTTTCACCTTTATAATCATATCATATTCATAAACACTCACGCCTGTCACCCAGGGGTGTAGGCAGATACTACGGATCTTCATTTTGTACGATCCTGATACACCTCTATCGCCTCCTTTATATCTATGTAGCTACACATACAACCTCGTCCGTTAAGGATACTCTTAAACTGGCTCATCTTCAATATATCACCAATTTGGTCGATAACCAAAGTCTAGGGTGTCCGTAGCCAACTCTGCCATTCACTTCTTTTTTTTCTTTTTTTTTTATAGAAGAGTTTTTATAGACTGATGTTAAGTGACTACCGCCGCCCATGAACATCCGCAACACCAGGGGAATTGCAGGTCTGTTGCCGGCCCTTTAGAAAGGACTAAGCTCTTTCTTAAAATTCCCCAGGCTGTATCGGTTCGGAAAAATCGTCAGCGGTAAACTATTCTGCAGAGCGGTCTTACGCGGAAGAAAACTCCTTGTGAAACGTACAGTGGTGGACCGCCAAGCATCCAGATGGTATGGATGGTATCGGGAGGTTTGCCGCGTAGTACATTCATAAAATTTGGCAACTGGGATTAATCCGAACAATTCCTCAGAGCACTCCCCGTGATAGATGCGATAAAATACGCAAAGAGATGCAATATTTCTTCACAGCACCTGTGAATCGAGCTGATCGGAAAGCACTCAGTCGTCGACGATTCGAGCCGCTTTGCGCTGGATGCGGTCAAGTGGAAGGAGCTGGCACTGGGGAGCCCCAGCCCAGATATGGGAACAGTATTCCATGTGCGGCCGAACCTGCGCCTAATAAAGTTGTAGGCGGTGTGGCGGCATGAAATACTGTCCCGCTCTGCAGAGCACGCCAAGCTTTTTGGAGGCCAATTTGGCCTTCTCTTCCAAGTGACCACGAAACTGCACGTCTTTCGATATGTCGACGCCTAGGATTTCGATACTGGCTAAGGCAACAAGGGGAGTGCCTTGAAACTGAGGAGATACGACAAAGGGGTTCTGCAACATAAATTTGCTGTCACTCTTTTCTTCTTCATTACCCACCACACAAGCTACCGAAGCGTTCCTTTCTTTATCCTGATTACAACATGATCTTGCGATGTTGGTTATTTTATTTGCAATACGTGGTAGAGCCGTGCTGCAGCTATATTAATTGTATAGTTGTAGCACGAATGGGTCGGCTCGACCGGGGAAGGACCACGCTCTCACTGAATACCAGCGTCAAATAGCAGCTTAATGCTGCTGTGTTTCGTATGGTGAGTGTAGAGAACCGGAGACCCTTTTCACTGGAAAAGAGGCATTCCATCTTAGTCCTCAAGGCTGACAACGCATCTGTATTTTGATTCGCAAACGAGGATAGATGTAGATGTCTATGGGCCACAGCAACCACTTACCAAGAGGTGGACTGTGTGCTCGCTTGTCACCGTTTTCCTATAAAATAAAATAAAAAATAAAATAATACATATAAAGAGTTAATTATTTGCACTCCCTATAATATTTTATACACGTTACGCCTATAATCCCCGAAATGGTTAGCAAAGTTCAAAGAGCCGGGAGCTACTTGGACCAAGCTTATCCAAAAAGAAGGTTTAGATTAAAAATTGTATAAGAAGTGGTAGCCCATCGCATCGATTTAACAACAACCCATTAGTCACTTTTTATGACATGCTAGGCAAGTGAAACAGTTGGCACATTTTTTGGTTTTAAATCTCACTTAAACATGGAACCTATTAGTCCCAGACCAATATGGGACAAATAATCTGCATAATGCAGCTCGATAAACCAAAATCAAGACTAAAATATCAACCAAATCATGATTCAAATATCATATTCTCTATCTGAATCATGATTTGGTTGAACAAACTTATAATAACATTATAGGCCAGCTAATTGCAGCGTGATTATTTTACGTGAGTTGAAGCAGAATTGTTAGCACATTTTCTCTTTAGAAAATAAAAAATATAATATCTATATGTTTTCTAAGCACCTCAGTCACTCGTTTATGATACTACAACTGAAAAATAAAATTACTATAACTGTATATACTTATTTCCCCAGTGACTGCCTTAACGCCTTATACATAAACTTTATATTCTATATAGTACCTACTATTTACAATATAAGTAGCCATTCTAAATGTGTTTTACAATATATCAAAACATTTGTTAATAAATATTAATTATTATCAATTTAGCAAATTAGTAAAATTAGATGAGCCATTGTAACTCAGACTACCAGTATTATCAAAATTATTAATTCAGCAATTGCAGGTACTATAATAAGTACAATACTAAGGTACGTGAGAGTAATATGGTCGGTCACCTAAGTTTTGCCGCCCTATAAACTAAAACTAGGAGGTCAGAGACAAAAATGCACTCTTATACTATAACTAATATATTAATAAAGAAATAGCAAGCAAGCTTTGGCAATAATTAGGAACTTTTTAAAATCTACTTGAAAAAACTAACTACACTACCCAATAATAAAATCGACTAAAATATTTACTATAACGTCAACGGTCAAAATGGTGTCGACAAAGCATCGCCCTATTACACTTTTTTAATTGATTGACTGATGAAAGGCTATCGTACATTGAGTTATACAAATATATAAATCAATGCTATCTTACATTGAGTCATACAAAACTAGGGGTGCAACCACATTACCGCGGGTCGAAAAAATTGTAGCCACTATCCAACCGCGACGACGTAGCTTTGAAATTACTAAACATTTTAATTAAACATATAACTGTCTCACTTACACAAGTTGCGAAAACAATAGCGTCGCTAAGATTGGATAAAGATAGATACACCAAACATGCAAAATACGCATTTTCTTATGAGGTGAATAGAAGTTAGCATAACTAATGAAATAAAACATATTTTTATAGGTATTTTTATTGTACTAATAAATCAAACAATATAAAAAAGGTGATAAAATATAATTTTTATTTATAGGATAAAAGTGACAAACGAGCACACAGTCCATTTGATGGTAAGATATATATATATATATATATATATATATATATTGTGCCAACACTGAGGTATAATTTAAAGATACGAACTTAAGTCAGTGTTTGACCACAACCCCGCCTCGTGGTGGTAAATGAGGTTTTGAGGCTTTACATAGTAAACCGCATTATGTTAGGGTAGCAGAAGCCTATACTCTCGCCTTGAAGACACCCATATTAAGTAATCAGACGGAAAGACAAACGCCGGAAAATTATTTCTCCCCTCTTTTCAGTTTGGTTTCGAAAGAATACAGGATAAATAAATCTTATTTTAATATTTTACACGTGGTAGCCACGCTGCTACTATATTATGGTTGTAGCACGAATGGTTCGGCTCGACAGAGGAAGGAACACGTTCTCAGAGAATACTAGCGTAAAATAGCAGCTCGATGTTGCTGTGTTTCGTATCCTTTTTACTGGAAACGTGGCATTCCAACTTAATCCTCAACTTAGTGGCAACGCATTTGCATTTCGATTCTTAATCGAAGATAAATGTAGATGTCTATGACCAAAGCATCCACCTATCATCAGATGGACTGCGTGATCATTTGTCACGCCCATTCTATAAAGAAAACCTATTTTAAATAAAGTGACTATCAAGCTAAATGTCAGCCTAACAGGAGTTACTGCAGCTCGTGAACACAAAGTAGGCAATAGGTGCATGAGGTAACAACTTCTAATCATTAAAATTTAATACCTTACTCCTTTTTTAGGCCTGGCGTCCTACTTCCTTCATACGAGAACACAATAGGGTATAACATTGCCGTTTGGTGGCAAAAAAATATGTAGAAGGGTAGTTTAGCACTACCCTCTTACCCTACGTGTATGCGTGTTTACTCGAATAGCTTTTTACCTGTTTTTATTTCCAACAATAAGGGGTTGATTCAGCGGTATTCATCCATATTTTTCGGTGATTTACGTAGGACTCACTTTTTGTAATATCTTTCGACACATTATAATATGTTCTAATTTTTTATTTCTACGCACCTACGCACGTAATTAAATAGAACCGATGTTAAGAACCCTTCTTCTAAAAGTGGCAACTCAGACAAATACCTCCTTATCAAAATCTTAAAAATGTCCTACTTTCAGCAATGGACTTGTTGGTAATAGATAAGCTTTAACATTAATTTTGTTAATAATTTACATAAGTTTATTTACAGTTCACACGTACTTGAAAATATATCTTCTAAATATATTAAATATCTGCATGATAAAAAACAAATAATAAAATCAATTTTTTGTTACAGGTATAAAATTTATTACACTTTCTATTAAAAGTTCCGTAAGTACAATATTTTTTAACTGTTTATCAAAAACTCTTTTTGAATTTTTGTCTTCTAATTGGGAGGACGAAGTCGCGGGCACTACTAGCAATAACTAAATCAATGGCTACATTAACATGATATCCCAAAAATGAAATTGAACCTTACTTGGGACGAAAATTAGCGTAAAATATGCGAAACATCTGGTGACCCGGTGACACCATTGCCTACGCAGCTGCCGAGCGTGACGTTTAGAACAAATACAGGGAGTATTTGTGTTAGTTATTAAGGGCAAAGAGTATATATTATTTATGGGCAAGACCCAGATAATATTTACTGGTAGATTTGAATCAAGATTATTGAATTATTATGAAACCCATTTGTGTGAAGGTATATTCGTTATTTTAAAGAAAACTAGAAAATTCAATGCAAAAGATGCAGTGCAATGCAAATGCAAAAGGAAACTAATAAATATGAATATATCAATGTACTACCTAACTCAATGTACTACTATATAATAATTTAATGAACAAAAGTTGGAAATCAAACATAGAAATTTCTGTTCCGCGCTACAGTACTACGAGTAAGTCCATTCTTTAGTCTCTTTGTTAAACAATGTAACATGCAATTCCAGTGTTTGAGTTTGTCTGTTGCTATATTTGGTAATATTGAAACTCTACCCACAACACAGCATACTAAAGCTAAACCTTATTTACTTACGTTATATGCTTAAGCTCAAATTACACTAAAACTTGAGTACATGTGTTTATCCTAAATCCTCGAGTATAGAGTATATTGTAAAGTTTAAAAAGAAACTAATATTTAGGAAAGAAAATCATCTAATTTTACAATTGCTAGCGGTGTTAAAAGTCAAAAACTGTTGATAGTAAAATAATTTTAACATCTGAATAAAATACTTTTATACGTGAAGGAAAATATTTGTAGGTATCCCTTTTTAAGCGCATTATGCTCGGAGGTAAGAGAGATTTAACATATAGTAAAGAAAAGTTATTTCATAAGAAAGGCAATTTGCTGATAGGTTTTTAAAAGTCTATCACCAAATTGCCTTTCTCACCAAATAACCTTTCTTTACCCTAGTTAAAGAGTATATGAAGAAGGAGTGCACAATAACCTCGCAAGTCGTCCTTATTAGGAATTGGTGTTCTTTTGCGAGGATTTTTGTGGTCTAGCAAATCTGATATAAGCTTTGGGATAATTCTCAACATGTTAACATACTGCAGACTTCCCGGAGCGTCGGTGCTTCACATCAACAAGTCTGCGGTATGTCAACATGTTGAGGATCGTCCTAACGATTATATCAGGTTTGATAGACCAAAATTCCTCGCAAAAAACACCGATTCCTACCAAGGATGATTCGCGAGGCTGTTGAAATTAACAAAAACTTCTTAATTTCGATGGAGAAGATGGCTGGGTGCTTACATCTCCTTAGGATGCCATAATTAATAAAATTAAATCCAAACCCAAGCATACTACTGCAAGACTTCAAGACACTGTGGGCTCGTTCTTTGTAGACCGGACCAAAAATTAATATTTAAAAGTTGAAGGTAGCCTTCATTAAATATGACATCGGGATATCAAACACCTCAGCTCCCCCCCGTGACCATGGGCGCTAGAAAGCGCCCGAAACGTCGTGAAACAGAAACAGAAACAGAAACTTTTTTATTCAATGTAGATTATAAACAATACTTATTGAAAGTCAATTTTTTCATTTACCATTTAAGTGAGTTACCACGTGAGTTAAAAAAGTTACAATTAAACGTGATAGAATCCGTAAAAATAGTTTTATTCCATTTAATATGTGTTACAAATACATTAAAGTAAGTTTAATAAATCATATATTGTTATGTCCTAATTACCAATGGCAGGCACATAAATCTACTTGGACAAATAAAGTCGTTTGTTAACGACAATAGATCAACACGGATGAATGAATGAATGAATGATTTTTTATTCAACATAGATTATTATAAAATACTTATCGAAAGTCATTTTTTTAATTTACCACTGGCTTGCAATAAAACCAGCAAGAAACCCAGCGGGATTTTTTTAAACATATTTAAATTTACAATAAATTTATTTAGTTACAATTTTCGAATGATTTTTTATAGAACCAGCATGATGGCGATCATGTCATTCCCGGGGGTTATTTTTATTTATGTATTCATTTATATTATAATAACCCTTTTTGTACAATTTTTCTTTAGTAAAACATTTAAACTTGTTTAATGACAAATTTTGTACACATTCTGGGATTTTACCCCATAAATGAATTACTAATTCTATGTAGTCTTGTAACTGGTATTACAATCACCAGCAGACCAGATCACCGGCAGACCAGAGGGGGTAGCTATAGCGTTTTTCCCCGATACAGAACTGTCTATGATTTTTGTGGGGGGTAATCTGCGCACTCCAAAAAAATTGTCTGTTAATACGAAACTCATATTATACAATAATTAAAACAATAAACTAACAGTTTCACACACATATATATACACTATAACAGCATCGCTCGGTGACAGCGACAACTCGGATCAGTCGCTCGACTGATCTGCATATTGTACGAGGGCAAACGGCCTGTGTTGGTAAACAAATCCGAGAGTAAAATACGTAATTATTGTAATTTTTAAGCTTTAAAAGAAGCTAACAGCAATAATGTGATTAAAATTACTTACACATGAAATTTCTGTCATTAATTTAAGTTTAGTTTTCGATTTATTGTCTCTTTTGTAAATTAGACGTAGCAGATCTTTAATACAGCAAAAAAAACTGAAGAATTCGGAATTTCTTTTAGGACGTCGATTCAGCCGCGCAACTAGATTTAGTCTAGTGAACAGTGCGGCTGTAACTTGGTTTTTTGTACGCATAGAACCCCGTGGACTTATACTTTCAGAAAGTGAACCCCTACGTAGGGCTACTCACTTCAGGTCTTATATATATTTATTATGTTACAATTAGTAAGAAAGTAATTAACAGTCGTGCTCGTGAAATTATTATTAAAGTGGACAATTATTTGGTAAAAGAGAAAAAGGACACTGATTCAAAATATAAACCGTGCCCATAAAAATGCTTCAGACACTACAGAGGACATTTTAATTTCAAAAAAACTTGTGACAGAACGTGTGGCGTGTGCTACGGGCATCGCAAATAATATATTTATATAATATAATATAAATACCTATAACCCCAGGTTTATTAACTTTTTTCAACAGAGGTGGCAGCACTTCACACGAAAAGAAGATTAACTTTTTTGTTGTCTGTACTTTTTTACGGTGGATGACGTCACGCAGCTGTTATTTTGACAAGGTTCCATCGCAATATCAACGTGCGAGGTTTATCACTACGTTTTAGAAAAAAATACAAAGAACGTTTACACTACTACTACTTTACTACTACGACTAATGGGTGACCAGAACACTAGGTGTACTGGTCGCCCACTAGCCTTGATAATCCTTCTTATAGCCTAACCAATCGACGAAAAATATAGCATAATTAAAATATTTTTATAGTACGCGAGCAACCTGAGTACGATTTCTCCTGACTCACCTGACACTTGTAACAACTTTTTAGTCGATTTAACGTCACAAAATATCAAGAAAAAGATAACGCAATTTTAAATATTTAAAATATTATAATATTTATTGTTGGAAATCCGCCAATTTACGTTAGAACAGGCCAACAGACTTTGCCTGTTCTGTTCCGAAATGAGAGGTCTGTGCCCAGCACCGAAACGTAATAGACTATTACGTGAGAAATGTATACATAATGCGTTTTGGTAGGAATCGCAGTGAGTTACTACTTTGTTCTTGACATGCTCCTATTATACTTAATTACTAGTTCAATTATTTCCACAAATAATTAAGAAAATTTACACAGAGACTTTTCTTATATTATCGGGCAAAAAATTGCGAATAAATTATAATAGATATGAAATTATAAAATGAAATATTCTTAAAAAATGCGATTTAATAATTTAAAATAGTTTTTACTCAGATGTATTATTTTAATGTTAATTTTATATTCTATAGTAATAAAAAAGGACTTAAAAGGAGAAGGACACGTCGACATTCTTGAGCCCAGATAACAAGACGAAATTCATAGCTGAAAATCTGGCAAGATTTGTCAATTTGAGATCTGAGTTTTTGCAGAATAAGTTAAAGTGGAGTTTTGTATTACCTATGCTGTAATAGGTGATTTTTCACTGTAATTACACTGTAACAGGCTATTTTGCACTATTACTTAAAGATATAATTGCATAATCAGTATAAAATCACTAAAGAAAAGCTGTGGTTAATAAGAAAATGAAATGGTAAAACAATAAGCGAAAGTTAAAACAACAACTAAGTGAAGTATTAGGGAAAATAATTTGAGATAAATTACTTGAATTATTGGTGTCAGCATGTTGATATTTTGTATTTTTTATAAATTTTTGTAGACATGTTCATAATTATTTTTTATCTCACTAGTTGACACCGAAAAATAATCGAAAATAGATATTAAAATGCTCCATTCAATCGAGGATCGATTATATTGCGCTCGTTTCAAATCGAATCGAAAATCGATCTTTTTCTTAAAAGTTTGAAGTTTTAACTGTCAAGTTTCAAAATAAGAAGTCCTTTATTGGTAGGCGACGTTTAGAAACATTGTGCTATTATGTACTACGACTAGAGACGACACTGCATTCAGCTACTCTGTTCCACTCAACTGCGGTGCATACACCGCACTTTTCCACCAGTCACTCGCTAGGCGCTTGTAGAATTGTCACGTGTTGTGTTGATTTAAAAAAATCTCTTGATAAAAATATGCCTTCGTATGTACTTAGATATTGCACAAATAATTCAGTCAGTTTTGTCAGTAAAAACCCGGGAATTACTTTTCATCGGTTAATAAGATACTTAATTAATAAAAAATTATTATGTATTAATAATAAAACAAATTATTCCTAAGACGTCATCTCGTGTCAGGGAATATAGATTATGAAATTTATATGTTCAGATGCGACATTTTTGTGGGTACTTAAGTATAGGACGAATATATTATTGTATACATTTTTTTGTAGAAACATATATAAGTTATTATAATTTGGCAAAGTTTTTCATGTTTAAAGCTGGTTATTATTCTTTTATTTTATTTTTAGGTTTCCACATCAAAGTCAAAGTGATATAAATTCGTCCATTTTTAACTCTCGCGTGCCCAGCATTTATGAACGACTTTTATTCTAATTTAATAAATATATTAGTAATTTAAATGTTATGTTAATAAGTTTTGTTAAACATACATTTAGTATGTTTTTTATATTTGAACTTTTAAAATATTCGGATAAAAATATAATTAAAATATAAATGTGATATAATGTCATGTAATATTATATTAAATAAGCAAATATACTATACAAAATAAATGACAAAATTTAAATATTGTTCTCGATATAATTTACCTATTTAACAATACAATCTACTATTACCTACGGGTCATTCTACCTATGTTTATTCTATGATAAAAAAACAACCGCGCGAACACAGAGTAGCGCACATTTTTTTGTTTGAGATAGCTGTTCTAGTACGTAAGTACATATTACTTCAATGTTTAGAAACAAGAATTTCACTATAGTGCGGACAACGAGAAGCGATACCAAATATAAATAAAATCAATGCAAGGTTATTAGGAATATCATCGGTGCGTAACTTTTTGATAGTTTAAGTAGACAATATAGTTTAAAAAAATGTCTAGCTAACCAAAAAAATAGACTTTTTATAAATTTTGTTATAATTTTAATTATTGTATAATGTAGATTTAAATTAAATAACGAGAATAATAATAGTATTTCTGTGTACCCGGTGTACGGTAACAGGCTTGCCCCCTATTACATAGGGACTTAAATATATCAGGCAAAATGTGGGTGTTAATGCCTCTGCCTACCCCTTAGGGGATACAGGACTGATGGTAAGATATATTATGTTTATGGAAATGAGGATACTGTTTCTTTTTTTTTTTTTTTTGAGGAAATTATTGCTTATTCAGTCAGACGCCGATTCCTCTGAGTCTGTAGAGTCAGAATCAGAGAAATAAAGAAATTTAATTGTCACTAAACGTTGGTCTAGGTTTGGCGGTGACAGGAGAAGAAATTTCGCCGTGTTCTTTATAGTCCTTGAGGATTTTATATACAGATGCAACGCCGATACTTAAAATTCTAGCTGATTTCTGTGCCATCTCTTTTCTGTATGGGTATTTATCATTATGCCAAGTTTCTTTAACATATTTGTAGTTATTAAAAACCACATTTTTTTCATTCACAGTAAAACTAGTCACCTAAAATTAAAAATTAAATTAAAATAATATGCATATTTTACTTACATGCATCTTTAATAAATTAAGAAAAGTTTTATTATTACAGTTGCTGTTTTTTAAATAACTTTAAGATAACTTTAAATTATACTCCGAACCAAGAAGTTTTAATTAAAACTACTAAACAACATTCATATATTATATCCTATTTCTATACATACATACCCGTGGACGTTTCTTTTTCGGATGAAGTAAAATCTGTTGATTTATCTCTCGACGTACTTGGTTGTGGCTCCATCATTTACCACTGATAATAAAAACAATTATCAATAAAACAAAATAACAATTATCAATAAAACAAAATAACAATTATCAATAAAACAAAATAACAATGATAAACAAAAAATGAAGCTGAGAAATAAGAAAAAAAAATATTTCGAAGACATGTGAAGTTCGCTAACACGCACTGGGGCAGCGCGGCGGACTATTCCTTGACTTAAAACCCTCTCAGAAATGAGAGGAGGCCTGTGCCCAGCAGTGGAACGTATATAGGCTGTAACTTTACTTTTACTACTTTAAACAAAAAAAAATTTTTAACAATTAACTTGTATCACCACGAGCGCGTTTCGAATGTTGGCGAACCCGTCTTGACCCTGACATATTTTTCGAAATAAAATATATATATATATATATATATATGTGTGTGTGTGTGTGTATGTATAAGTTTATGATTTTATATATTATTTCGATGTATATTATTTATGAAAGAAATTTAATGTAACTTAGATTATTAATATATCGGCTCCCTAATATATACAAAGACTTACATATTCTAATAACTTGAGTATAATAACGCATGGGCATCAATCTCGGCGCATCACTCATCATTATTATTACAGCCCTTACAAGCCCTACAAGTCCACTGCTGAACATAAGACTCCCCCAAGGAACGCCACAAAGCACGATCCTGAACCACCTGCGTTCATCGACTTCCTGCATATCTTATATTCCGCCTATACTTTGACTCGATATCCATTCTACCCATCGGTTGTCGGTACTTCGAGTTATAAGTTAATTGATATTAAAATAAAATACATGTGAATAATAATTATTTAATAACTATTATGTTAGTTCGTTAGTTAGTTCATTTTGATTGAATCTCGCAAGTATAGGTATTGGAATTTGTTCCATTAGAAAAATTCATATATTTTGGATGCCACTTATATTATTAACTGCACCAACTCTTATGCCCATTTGTGGCTTAAAGTATTACTCTTGTGCAGTCGTAATGGCCGCTTTTCGTAAAATCTCGACATCTTTAAAAGTTTTAAAGCTATTTACATTTACTTTAAATTTTAAATTCGTGAAGGAATAATACCCGAGCTCACCAAACTTGCAAACTAAAGTCGTTTCAAAGAAAAACGGCCTTTTTATGAGAGTTAGTGAGTATTAAACAGCTAAATAATGCAATAAGTAGTAATACATGTACAGTACGTACATATGTAAGTAAACCATACATAGAACATCATTATTATTATTTATTTAACACAGTCACAGTATGTGCGCTTATTAGTTTGCAGCATATTATGCATTTAGCACGAATAAAGTCGGCTCGACCGTGGTAACACCACGGACGCATCGAATGTCAGCATAAAATAGCAACATAATGCTGCTCTTTTATTTTTGGTGAGTGACCAAAGACTTTTTTATCTTATTCCTCAGGGGTGACAATACATCTCTACATTTTTAATCGTGGATAAATGTTTATGATTACACTTAACATCATCAGATCGGCGAACGGATAAATAAGGGTAGCGTAATACTGTCAGGTTGCCGTTACTTCATAAAAAATATATACATAGACTGCACTAAAAGTATCGGGAATGGAATATTTCCACTATAACTGTCATATTAAAATCTTTTTAATTGAAAACTATACTTTATTTATTTAAAAAAAGATTCTCGGTCTTGTCACAAGGTTTTGTCAAACTTGTTTAGTCGTTGAGAAAATGGAATTGACTCGAGAAAATTCAAGAGCGATGATTTATTATGACTTTCGAAGTGGTTTAAGACAAAAACAGTGTGTTGACCGCATGATTTCTGCATTTGGTGATGAAGCCCCATCCAAAACCACAATTTATCGCTAGTTTGCTGAATTTCAACGTAGACGTGTCAAGCTCAGTGATGATCCCCGTCAAGGTCGTCCAAAAACTGCAGTCACCCAAGAAAATGTTGATACTGTGCGTAAGCTGATCGAGGAAGATCGACATGTGACATACCGCGAAATTCAGGCAACTTTAGAGATTGGCATGAGTCAAATACAAATAATCTTGCATGAACAATTAGGTGTAAAAAAGCTGTTTTCCCGATGGATACCGCATTCGCTCTGTGAAGAGCAAAAAGCGGCTCGCGTTACTTGGTGCGTCAGAACTCTCGAAAGATTTCACGCAGGATTCTCAAATGCTGTATACAACATCGTATCAGGTGACGAATCCTGAATATACACGTACGAACCCGAAACAAGAAAACAGTCACGAGTTTGGGTGTTCGAAAATGAGTTAAAGCCAACAAAAATTGTTCGTTCACGGAGTGTTGCAAAAAAAATGGTGGCCACGTTTGTCTCCAAAACCAGCTATGTTACGACTGTTCCTCTTGAGGGACAAAGAACGGATAATGCAAAATGATATGCTAGCATTTGTTTGCCAAAGGTCGTTTCTGAACTCCGTAAAGAGAACTGCAACCGCCGCATCATCCTCCATCACGACAATGCGAGTTCTCACACCGCACACAGAACAAAAGAGTTTTTAGAGCAAGAAAACATAGAATTATTATACCATCCGCCGTACAGCCCCGACCTAAGCCCTAATGATTTCTATGCTTTCTCTAAAATAAAGAATAAATTGCGTGGGCAGAGATTTTCATCACCTGAAGAAGCCGTGTACGCCTACAAAACGGCCATTTTGGAGACCCCAACTTCCGAATGGAATTGTTGCTTCAATGATTGGTTCCATCGTATGGAAAAAAGTGTCAAATTTCGCGTACAATACTTCGAAAAGCAATAAATACATTTTTAAATAGTAATGTTGTGTCACTTCCTTGATGGATTCCTTATGTTGTGTGCCGCCTCGTATAGGTGTTAAAATGAAAACGTGTGTAGTTAGTTACGTCTATATTATAAGTGGTAGAGCTGCTCCAGCTGCATTGTGATTGTAGCACGAATGGGTCGGCTGGACCGGGGAAGGAGTACGTACTCACAAAATACCATCGTGAAATAGCCTAATGCGGCTGTGTTTCGTATGATGAATGTAGAGAACCGGAGATCTGTTTTAATGGAAACAATGAATTCTATCTTAGTCCTCTAAGGTGACAACGCATCTGCACATGATTAAAACTACTTTTACGGATTTTATCGCGTTTATTTTTGCTTTTAATTACTTTTATTTTTAATTCCCGACGTTTCGGGCGCTTTCCAGCACCCATGGTCACGGGGGACTGAGATGACTAACGTCCCGATGTCATTGTTAAACCCGGAGTACCTTCAGCTTTTTTTAATTATTGTTTATAGTACGATGCATAACGTCGGGAATTAAAAATAAAAGTAATTAAAAGCAAAAATAAACGCGATAAAAATCCGTAAAAGTAGTTTTAATCAGTGTTCGCGTAAATATAAGAAATCATAACGCATCTGCATTTTAATTCTTAATCGAAGATATAATTAGGTGTGTCAATGGCCAACAGCGTCCATTATGAACTCATTTGTCTCCCTTATTCTATAAAAATTAAGCTCTTGATACTGGATTTTTTAAATTTTAACATTACCATAACTGAACTCAGTTTGACTCAGTTGTGATGAACCCACATTTATTTCGGTTTTTTTAGCGAATTCTTACACAGTTTAAATTAATAATTGAATATATGAATTAAAAGGAACTTATTTAGGAGTTTAATTTATTTATTTTTAATGAAGATACATAAACCCTGGTATACAAAGACATTCATCTATCAAGCTGGACCTGACAGTGTCATAGTAACTTCCTCTATCCGTCCACCTACTGTGATAAATTGCGCAGCGTTAGAGAATACTATTAATTACAGTAAAATGTGAAACGTTTAGAATGTATGTGACGTACTTATGCTATTCATTGAATGAATATTCATTAATATTCCAGCGAAAACAAATCGTTTAAACTGACATATTTTAACAAAATACAATATTAATAAACTTATTAGATTTTATCAAAATATCCCGCGGTTTCAACACAGTCTCTAAACGAAATAGTATTCTTAAATTTTTTGATAACGTTTACCTTTTTCATTTATTTATTTATCAGATCAAAAAATTACATTCAGATACAGGTCTAATTAACATCTAAAAACCACGGAGGTTTGACTTAATGCTAAATAATAAAGTTTAAGTCACCATATTATGTACAAAACACAGTCTAAGTATAGGTATAGTAAGAATATAAAGGCAAGAAGTTAAATTAGCAACTTAGTTAAAGTCAGGAGTAGCAAGGTAAAAGTAGGAACTAGGCAGGTAGGTATATAAAGGTAAGAATATAAAGGCTGAGAAGGTAAGTTAACAACTTAGTTAAAGTCAGAAGTAGCAAGGTAAAAATAAGAACTAAACGTACATGTGAAATAATAAGTTTAGTAGCAGGCGGAACACATTAATTTTCTTTCGGTTTATAATTTGTAATAGGGTCCCGCCTGCTACCAAACTTAATATTTCACTTAGGCGATTTTACTTAGGCTTTCAGCTCTTAATATAGTCTGTTAAACCGAAGTAGAGTTTACTTTGTTTATAGTTTTTATTTTTATTTTGTTTTCTTTACTCAATCTTGTTTCGGTATTTTAGTACATTACTTTTAAATTATCTTTTTTGCAGTCGGATTTTTGATTTTTTAATTATTTATTTTATTTATTTATTTTATTTTACACTTTATTGTACTAAAGGTACAAACGGCGGACTAAATGCCATATGGCATTTTCTACCAGCCAACCGGAAAGTTAGTGGGAGATGCGTGTACTGCAGTGGGCTAGAATGAAATCTAAAATTGATAACTTTCACATACACATACACCTTCACCCCCCCTCCACACACACACCACACACATACATACTCATAGCTCAAACTTAATTAAATATATATAAGGATCTAATAGATTAAATGTTATAGATTATTTATATATTTATTTTATTTTAAAGTTACCTTTTTGCGTACATTGAAAGTTAATTTATTTATTAAGTGCGATAACTGATAAGCGGCTGTTTGCTGCCCGTACACATTATTAGCAGTGATGTACCGGAGTTGGTTTTGTATCATAGCGCGCGTACGTACAAGATGTTCTACATAATATGACTGTATACTATCGCAAAAGAAATATTGTTTTAATAACATGAATTTAATTTGGTCATAAACGTGTAAGATCTTACAATGTTTAAAAATCGTATTTTCATCATCATCAATAAGGACACACATTTTTTTTGGATACAATATTTGTAAGAATACTAAATTGAAGATCATAGATCTGTTTTAAATATGATTTGTACGTTCGACCTTATTTTGACAAGCCATACTGAATATAAGGTTCAGCCAGAGTATGCAATTTTTTAAGATATTTATACTGGTTAGAAACTGACGCAACTTATTACAGACATGTTAAATGTGTTAGATCTAGTTAAACTTTGAGTCAATTATATGACCAAGGTATTTTTTGTAGTCACAACTTCGATTGTAGGAAATTGGCAAGTTCCTAGTTGATGGAAGCAGTCATGATTATGAGCAATTAATGATTTTGGAGTAGGATATCTCATGTATGGGGATTTGATAATCATCAGTTTGGTTTTATCGGCATTTAACACTAGACCAACGTCATGGCACCATTGTATCAATATACTCGTATCTAAATCAACCTTTATAAGAAACAGTAAAGGTCGTGGTAACTCAGGCGCTGCGTGTGCAACATGGGTTCAATCCCCGTAAATAAAGTAAAAAGTAAAGTTACAGGCTATATATGTCCCACCGCTGGGTACAGGCCTCCCCTCATTTCTGAGAGGGTTTTAGGGCAAGGAAGTGTCCGCCACGCTGCCCCAATGCGTTTTGGCGAACTTCACATGTCTTCGAAATATTTTTTTCTTATTCCTCAGACATGCAGGTTTCCTTCCGAAGTTTTCCTTCACCGCCGAGCACGTGGTAAATCAGCACTTAAAATTGCAATTAACAATTTCATTGGTGCCGGCGGCACCCCCGTAAACACCGATCAAATTATTATTAATTGAAATTCTAAACCCTGATTTACAGCTTGCTTGTTGAAAATATCGTGAGGATCCTCGCATGTTTGAAGAATAAAATATTTCAAGGACATGTAAAGTCGACCTCTATGTTCTTTTCAATCGCTTCATAACCCTTTCAGAAAATAGAGTTAGCCTGTGTAGAACAATGCGACGTGTATAGACTTGTTAACTTTAACAGAATAATGCGATCGTGAGTTATTGTAGGAGCCATTCGAAAGTGTTTTAATATCACGACTTTGTTCGCATAGAATAATTTTTAGTCATTTATTATTACACTTCCTATTTGTATCGGATTTTGTTCATAATCTCATGGTTGTTTTTGCGGGAAAATGCTAACGCACCCACCTTGCTGGGGCAAGAACGGGTTATGTCGGATGCGCACCGCCTAAAACTTCACCTTCGCCGCATATTGTCAGGGCTATGGGAACGCTTTCGCACACATCCGCGGCATTACAGCAACACCTCGAGGGAGGGATTCTCTTCACCCTTTTCTTTCTCATTTAAGACGCACCAGGAAGACATGGTGTGCCTTTCTTCGCGGCCTCTAACTCCATCTGGCGACCGAGTGGCGCATCGCCCTGCCAACACTCCTCTTCCCCTGCAACTCCACGTAAGCTACAGTGGTAGGGGGAGAGAACACTTCTCTCCCCTCAGCCCATCAACAGCTACGACAAGGCAGGTCTAGGTCTAGCCGTTTCGGATATTAGCCGCAACAAACTGACAGAATAGACAGACAAAATTTTTTAATATTTTTTAACTTCCCATACCATCTATTTGTTTGTAGAAATCATTCTTCCACAATGAGTAACCAGTTGTGAGGTAATCTTTTAGTAATACTGCAGTCTGCGGGCATGTTGTTTCCTTCCAGCTTCCTAGTCAGAATTAAGATGCATTCTTCAGAAGTTAAGCACGTAAATGGTAACTGGACATCAAAACTGACCGTAGTTTCATTGTCAGTAAAATGTAGGTCTTTTATCTCGCTGACAAAATGGTACTTTATCTCGCTGATAAAATTGATTCTTTGTTGCTCTTGTGTGTCCTCTCAGCGGTGACAGTATTTTTAGGAGTACTTCTTTATTAGATCGCTAGTTGTTTTAAATGTATTAGTTGAAGGGTTGACATGCATTGGGGCAACGTGGCGGATACTCTCTTGCCCTAAAACTCTCTCAGAAATGAGACTAGGCCTGTGCCCAGCATTGGGACGTATATGGGCTGACTTTAACGTTTGTACTTTAAAGGGCCTAATTTAATTTAGTCTTCAGTAGTTTAAATCTTGAACAAAATAAATAAAGTTAAACAAATAACTTACTAAATTTACCGAATAGGGAACTAAAGTTTGAACCAAAGAGCCCTGCACTATTTATATAACTGTCTAGATAAACGAAGTCTAACTGAGCAATTAGAAATGAATATCAGACGTTTGTCTGCCTTTTAAGATGTTATTGTTGTGAACTTATGAAAGTTTAGTAAAGAATGAAATTTATATAACAAAGTAAAATTTAATTATTTATTTGATACACTTTTCTAGTAGGACTAGAAATTAATCATTCTTATTATTCATACAATCTTGCATCACATGAGCCAGTATACAGTACACAGAGGATCCTGGGCTTGTACCTATTATAGTAAAAGTAGTAAGAGTTTACTATAATCGCCACACATAGCAGGCGGTTTGGGAAATACAGCACCAGGTATTTCACAACTCTGACTCATTTCCCGTCATCAGTCTGGGTTTGGTGTTTAATATCTGGTGAGTGGTTATAGCGCCATCTATCTATAGGTCGTGATATCTTTTTAGCACAAATGCGATGAGTGAGAGGCGAATGTAAGTAAGAGTATTCATCACCCTCTGTTGGCCCTTATGTCTTATGTATCATGAAGTACAAAAAATACGTCCAATAGCATTTTCATAAACTTTAATGATGGCAGATATTATTATTATTATTTTGTATGGTAATTTTATTATTTTAATAATGAATAAATTCGAGCAAAATAGTTAAACTCAGACCACCTGATCAAATTAGTAATTTGATCAGGTGGCTGGCCGCAAAAAAGAACCCTTCTATCGTATTTTCTTAATTTTAGGCACTTTCTTCGTTGCCTTAGCAAGCATCAGAATGCTTGGCGTCAGAATATTTCGAGAGATGTATAGTTCCGCAGTTACTTGGAAGGGAAAGCTAAACTGGCATTAAAAAAAGATTAGTATGCTCAGTAGATTGAAACGGTATTTCATGCCGGCACAACGCTTGCTGCTTTACAAAGTGCAGATTCGGCCTCGTATAGAATACATTTCTCATCACTAGGCCTCATCACTTTACCGTATTCGACAGATAGCGACCCGTATCGTCGACGACGAAGTTCTTTCCCATCGGTTTGATCCACTGGTCTTGCGAAGAGACGTTGCACCTCTGTGCACCTCACGGGAAGTGCTTAGAGGACTTGTTCGCATTAATTCCAGCTGCAGAATTCCACCATCGCACACTGCGACAAAACTCGAAATTTCATCCTAATCATCGCAATGGCTGGCGGTCCACTACTATGCGATTTACGCGAAATTCTCTAACTCGCACGACGAAACTGTGTAATTTACTGTCTCCTGCGGTTTTTCCAGACCTTTTTGACTTAGTAACCAACAAGAAAAGAGCTTACTTCTTTCTAAAAAGCTGGTCTCCTGGTATAGCAGATGTTAACGGGCGATTGTAATCAACTACGATGAGGTGAGTCGTATTCTCGGTTGCCTTTTTTCCATAAAAAAAATGTATCCATTTTATTTTCACCTACTGTACTATGTACCTACTTGTTATGCTATGTTATTGGTTTTTATAGTTGCTATGTTATTTATTTAAGAGAAATGTCTACTTACTTATTTTATACCATTCCGATTGTGAAAAAAGCCGCCCAATGTCCCAGTCGAGGGGGTAGCCAAAATACATCGAATAAGAGAAGTGTTTCTGTGAGAGTAATAATCGCCTAATGGTTTTATTTTTATGTTAAGTTTATTTTTATCTTTTTATATTATGAAAAGATTTTTTTTTATTTTGCAAAAAATTACTTTGAGGTATTAAGGTACAACTTACATAGAAATCAAAAAGAATGTATTGTATTGATACGTAGCTTCTTAATTATTAGGTTCAAAAGTAAATGAAAGATAAGTAAACACCAAACAAGTAGGTACGAAAAGGAAAGTATGTACGTTATTTGGGTATAAAATTAATAGTTTTACAAAATCAAAAGAAAATCCAATGTGTTCTTTTTAAATAAATAGGACTTGCATGTGAGTATTAATTATACACATAAATTTAGAGCACATGTAAAATGTGACCTGAATCGGCGTAAAAAAGATTATAGTGTTGATTAACTTTTTTATAATTATAGTTTTTTTTTAATAACTCCGTAACTTTTACCTGGAACTTAGCACGCGTGAACTATTTTCTAATTTTAGGATCTTTAACCTGAAAAAAATGCACCTTTCAACTGTACGAGTAAGAATTGCAATGTCAAATAGTTATGTACAATGTCTACTAAGCAATCTTTAATTATTTAAGTTAAAATACATAAAATAAATATAAAAGGAGATGTATTTGTATTTATTTTAATATATATAAAATAAATACAAATATATCTCCAATAGTCAAATAGTTATGTACAATGTCTACTAAGCAGTCTAATTATTTAAGTTAAAATAAGTAATTTTTTAACATTTCACCTCCGCATTATAGTTTGAACCTAAAGATGTGTTATCACCATATTTCTATGGAAGTTATACTAAAGAAGTATCAGAAATCTACCAGATAAATTTTAAGTTAATAAAAGTTGTAGTTTAAAATGTAATTAACTATATATTTATTAGATTGATATTGATTATTATTGATAACCTCGTATCTCCTCCCTTTTCACCTCTTATAAGACGATTTTTGAGGAACCATTTCTAATGGATGTCTACGTAATATAAGTAACATCCCTATGAAATTGTAGCTTTGTTAAAGTTTAAAAACGGGGAACATTTTTATCTATACGAACCAGCCAACTAATTCCAGTCGGCTGACTCGCATTTTCAT